>JASCZW010009075.1:0-45242 GCA_034211315.2 Aedes japonicus
TTATTCAATTCAATATCAGGTTTTATTAGCTAGGCTATATAAACGATGTTTAAACAGAGTTATAAACTGTTATTCATCTCTTTGTTGAACTGTGTAAATTAAGTTACATATGAATACTAAAATAGCTTTTACTAAGCATGTTATTCAAACAAAATGAAACACTTGAATTAATGTTAATATTCCTATTGAGAACATGGTTATTCAGCTTATATTTCAGTCAGATTTTTTATTCAGCCGTGATAGTCGTAATTGAGCTTTAATAAAGCATGTATGCTTATTTACTGCTTTCGTTTGTTTGTTGGGTCCGCCGGCATTTCCCTCACTAAAATGCCCCTAACCTCTGGTCTAAGACACGGAGGTCGTATGGGATCGGCTACACTCACCTCTTTTGTGTCAAGGTCGGCTCTTCACTATCGTCACTGATCAGAAGGACAAAACACCACTCAGTTCCTGTTAATTTTCGTTTATTAATTTACTCAATCATGTGTGTGTGCCAGCAATGACGGGATTTTGCTGCGGTGGGGTTTCTGCTTGGGCCTCGATCGCCCGATCAAGGGTGGCTAGGTGGATGTAATAAACATGCTTTATTTGTCCAGTGTATATTTGATTCTCTCTTGCGTTTCCTTGTTTCCTTTACCACACACATAAGAAGGAAGACGGTATTCGAAGCAGAGGTGATCATCCCTTCTGGAGGACGGGCAAATCGGGTCAACCAAGCGAAAACAGGGTCAACCAGGCGAGCCCATCCGGAGGATGGAAGAAATCTGTACAATCACTCAATCGGACTGACGCAGGTAAGACAAACAAGGTCGATAATGCATGCAGTGTGAAATATGACCCCCGTATCCGTTCTTACAGAGTAAGCTCTAACCTACAAGACAGTGGTAAAATACAAAGGTGGAAGAAGACCTATCATATCAATAGTTTACATAGACACTGGTTCAGATGTAAATTGCGTTCCTCTCAGTATCTTTAAGCAAGTTGGTGGCCCCATTCAAACCTTTGAGGATGGACCTGTGCTCGATTACAGTCTGAACAGAATGAACATTTATGGAAAAGCACAATAGACCTGTCTAGATCCCTCAACGAATATTCCCCAGTCTGCCCAGTTCTTAGTAGTTGACGATGGATTTGAACCCCTTCTTGGATTGCAAACATGTAGTGAATTTGGTTTGATCAAGCGGTTGTGCAACATAAAGAAAGTTGTTGATATTCTGAACAACAAGAATGAGTTTGTATGTCGTTTTCGAAATCTTTTCGAGGGCCTGGGTGAGTTTCCCGGAACAAATGCCATAATTCTCAAACCAAATTCGATACTAACATTGCACTATAAGAAACGAATTTCTCTTGCACTGCATGATCGGGTTAAAAATGAGCTGAAACATATGGTAGAGCAAAATGTGATTTCTTTGGTTGACTATCCTACTGATTGGGTAAGCAATATGCAGGTAGTTGAGAAACCGAATGGCAGATTGCGAATTTGTTTGGATCCTAAACCACTAAATATGTGTATTAAACGAGAATATTATTTAATTCTTACGCAAAAAGATCTTTTTAGCTGCTTATCGGGAAAACGTGTGTTCACAGTTTTGGACCTTAGCAGTGGGTTTTGGCAAATAAAGTTGGATAAATATTCCTTCGGTAGATCAATTGTCCTACCACGAAGGACTTAGCGAAAGTGCGGCTTCGCAAATTATACTGGGTTCGGGACGTATCGTGGGACTTCTCAAGATTCTTCCGGACAATCTCATGGATCTTGGCGAACATTTGTTTTCGCCTCATCTCCTTCTCCTCCTCAGAGAGTTCTTCACCATGGCGTGCGAGGCGATGGTCGGATCCCTGTTCTGCTAACTCTTGCCCGTGGGTGATGAAGTACGGCGTAAACCCTGTGGAGGAGTGCACACTTGTGTTTAGCATCATCTCAATTTCGGGTATCTTCGTGTCCCACAGTCGCTGGTCGGTTTGTACGAAAGTGCGGATAGCCGCATTTATTGTTCGGTTCACTCGCTCTACAGGGTTCGATTGTGAATGATACCGGGAGTTCAACCAGTGCGTGATTTTGAAGAGATCTAGAAGTTCTTTGAAGTTTCTCGAAACGAAAGAGCTGCCATTGTCTGTGATAATGGTTTCAGGGACAGAATTTCTAAAAACCACTGATTCTTCAAAATCACACACAAGGTTGAACTGTCCAGCTTCTTCACCGGGTGAATCATCACCCATTTTGAAAAGTAATCGCAAATCACTAGGATGTGCTGATTTCCTTTCCGACTACGTGGCAGAGGACCCACAAAGTCCATCGAAATAATCTGCCACGGTCGGGACGCACAACGCATTTTTCCCATTTCGGGGTCGTCTGTACAAATGACGGTTTGACCTCTTTGCAGGTAGTGCATTCTTGAATATAGGTCCTAATTTGTTTAGCCATCTTAGGCCAATAATAGCGTTGCTGTATACGGGCAAGAGTTTTACTAAAACCAGTATGAAATTGATTATCATGGGCCTGTTTCAACACTTCGGGGACTTCATCGGTGGAAAGGACTTGTTTCCATTCGAAACGGGAATCGAACGGTATATTTTTTGTGGCAACAAACTTAAGCAATCTACCGTTCTCGACCTTAAAGTCGATGAAATCATCGGGACGATTGATGACCTTTTCCTTGAGGGAATTATACCACGTTGAAGTAGGTGAATCTTGGACAGCAGCAATACTCCGTGACAGGGCATCCGGGACAACATTTTCTTTACCCTTTCGGTGTACTACTGTCATGTCGAATTGCTGAAAGTCCAAGCTCCATCGACTACAACGGGAACCAACTTTCCACTTCGTCTTGAGGATGTGTGTCAACGCCGACGAATCCGTCACTAAGGTGAAATGGTAGCCTTCGATATACCCCCGAAATGCTTCAATGGAGAGCAGAGCGGCGAGAGCCTCTTTCTCAGCAGCGTGGTAGTGCTTTTGTGGAGTGGTGAGCTTGCGGGAAAAATAGGATATAACTCTCTCACCATCCTCTTGCTGCTGAGTGAGTACTCCCGCAACAGCTACATCGCTTGCGTCCGTCTGGATAATAAAGGCTCGGGAGAAGTCGGGACTTCCCAGAATCGGTGCTGTGATGAGCTGCTCCTTTATAAGACAAAAGGCTTTCTCTGCTGCTTCATTCCAGCCGATGATCTTTGTTTTGGTTTTCAGGAGATCCGACATTGGCCCACAAATCTTGCTGAAGTTTGGAATGAAGCGTCGGTAATAATTTGCCATCCCGAGAAATCTCCTAAGCTTGGTGATCGTGGTCGGCTTTTCGTATTCCACAATTGGTCGAATTTTGTCGGGATTCCCACGGAGGCCTTGAGAGTTTAGGAGATATCCCAGGAAGGAAATTTCCGGCATTCCAAACAGTGACTTCTCGAGATTTATCATAAGGTTGGCTCTGTTTAGTCTACGCGCAATTTCCCGAAGTAATTGTACATGATGCTCAAATGTCTCCGTTACCACGACTATATCGTCGAGGTAGACGAAGACATAAGGTTCCAATTCACCATGACTAAGAACTTGGTCCATTAACCTTGCAAGGGTAGCCGGGCTATTTACGAGACCGAATGGCATCCTGGTGAATTGGAACAACCCCTTTCCTTGCACGCTAAAGGCCGTATATTTACGGGACGACTTTTCCAGAGGAACTTGAAGAAATGCCTCTGAAAGATCTATGGTCGATAGATATTTCGCCTTTGGAAGTTGGCCTAAGATTCGGCAAGGGTGAGGCAAGGGGTAAGCATCACGAACAGTGCGTTCGTTAACCTTGCGCGCATCTAAACAAAGCCGAACCTTATTAGGCTTGATGACTGGCACGCAATTTAGTGACCAGTCCGAGGTGCTCGGTTCAATAATGCCACCGTCAAGCAGCCTTTGCAACTCTATAGACACCAAACCTTGTGTCTTAGGAGACATTACATAGGGAAACTGCCTAACCGGAGGCTTTTTCCGCCATTCTTCGGCAAGCTCAATTTTGTGCTCTGCCAGCGGAGTGGTAGACAGTTTCCCGGGGAGCGCGGGAATGAAAAGGGTCTTTATATGGTCTATAGTTTGCTGTTCGGAAGCAGTTAGGACAGTGGATGATGAAGACGGCCCAGAACTATCGTCTTCCTCGGTAGTGTCAACAATGGCACAACTTGTAATAGTGGGCTGGATATGGAAAGTCTTCCAAAAGTCCATTCCACAAATACAGTTGATGGCTAAGTTTGGAACTACCAAAGTTGGGACAACCTTCTCTACGCCATTCCACAAAAGGGTAGATAAACCTGGCCCCTGACATTAAGAACTTCTCCGCTCGCCGTACGCAAATTCATTGGGTCTCGAAGTGGAAAGATTCGTTTCGGTTTGACGGAATTATAAGTGGAATCATTAATTAAAGTTAAATTGCTTCCGCTGTCTAGAAGAGCGTGGAAGCTTACCCCGTACACCTTCACTGAAGTGTAGGGTCGGTTATCGTTTGGAAGTTGGTAATTTATTATGTACGACGCCGGTGTCTCCGGATAGAGATTCTCTGAAACCGGTTCAAAATATGGAAAAGGGTTCACGCTTAAAAGTTGGGGTTTAGCGGGCGGCGATTTTGGCTCGCTGTTAAGGCGTTTTTTGTACAAAACGGACAGTTGTTCGATGGATAGCCTCGGAACCCACAATTCTCGCACAGAACCCCTTTTGGAAGCCTGCATCGATCCATTCGATGACCGAACTTACCGCAGTTAAAACAGTGTCGGCTCGAAGGAGGCTCATGAGCATCGATCATTTCCTCCAATGTGGTTAGTGGACGCGCTTGTCCCAGAGAAGTAGTTCCGGGGCGGCTAATGTTTTGGTTTGTATGCAATTGTGCATTAAAATTATTTCGGGGCACAAACGACTGCTCCCTCGGCGATTCCTTGCTCTGCTCATATTTTTCAACAGTGTTTACCGACTTATCGGGTCCAAAAACCTTGTTATACACTGAGAAGTTTATGGCATCGACCTTTTGACCCGCGGATACAAGCGCCGGAAGGTCAGCTATCGTGAGGAAATTCAGTTGCCGCTTGTAA
Source organism: Aedes japonicus (assembly GCA_034211315.2). NCBI lineage: Eukaryota > Metazoa > Arthropoda > Insecta > Diptera > Culicidae > Aedes > Aedes japonicus. The sequence continues at coordinate 5,062 of JASCZW010009075.1, forward strand.
TCAATTCTCATATTCTGCAGCAGAATTTGAACTTTTTCAAATTCTGGCAGTGGAACACTCATAGTTCCGAAAAGCTCCTCCATTGAATGATAATATTGGAGAAACGTTTCATTGCGTAACTGATGGCGCTGATATACCTTCATTTTCATTAGGGTATCTAGATCAGGGTGCATAAATGTCCTCCTAAGCTCTAGTATCAAATGCTGCCAGTTTATCAAACGGCCCGATGCACGCATGGTCATATACCATTGAAGTGCCGGTCCTTTAAAAAGGTGAATCGCCGAATCAAAGAGTTCCACTTCCGAAACATGCTCAGCCACAGACATCGCGTGAACCATACCGAGAAACTGGTTCAGCTTCAAACCCTGATCTTCCCCGTCGTACTTCGCTATTGTCCACTTGGACACGGGTAAGGTATGACGCCCCTGATTACTCGGTAAAATTGGATTGAATGGTGTGAATGCAGGATTCGCATGGGGATATGAAGTTGAAACCGGGTTGGATGTCTGTTGGAAACCCGTAGCCTGCATTTCTAGAAATGGATTAGGAGGTTGAGAGAAACCCGATGTCGGATTTCCTGGCCATGGATGCGAATTATGTGAGAAACACGATGCCGGATTTCCTAGACACGGATTGGAAATAGGAGCAATGTTCATGGCTGAAGTTCCCTGCCACCGGCTTGGAGTTGGAACGCTACTCATAGTTGGATATCCTACTAACGAGTTGGTAGTCTGAGTACTACCGGCTGGCTGAAAAACTGAACTATTCTGCAGGTGGCTATGCCACGATGAAGACATAGGAGTTGATGCGGTTGGGTAACTTTGAGGAAGTGAGAAGCTGACGCTAGAGGTTAACCCTGAAACACTGGTCGCTGTAGAGCGCGTATGGCTCTGAGAAAATCGAGAATGCCCTGAGTAGGGCGCACCCAATGAACCTGAACACGAAGTAAGCACTGTAGGTTGCGGAATGTCTGTAAGCTGTTGGTTCCCACCTGGAACCTCTGATCTTATGTTTTGAGACTCCTCTTCACGTTTCTTGTCTCGATTTATTAGCTCCAGGGTAAGATCACTGATTCGCGTCAACAAAGATTCTAGTAGAGGGCTCATAGGCACGTTTGCTGGGAGCTCAATACCCGCTTCACCTACCCCTGAATATTTCCCCGGTTTGGGTAGCGATAAAGGTGCGAGAACCCCTCAGTCTGGAATAAATCAATCAAAGCGTGATCCTCTGGATCCCCACGATTCACCATTCCCGATACCCCAGGTTCCATATAGTAATACTTTATCAACAATTTCACTACATCATCAAGCATTGCGTTCAAAAACTTTTTTGCCTCATCATCCGCTTGCTTCAACAAAAGAACCATGCGGTGGCCGAAATGCAACAATTTAGATTGTCCTCTCACCCTCAGATTTTTGTCATTCTGCCTCAGACCGTCAAATATTTCCTCATAATTGCGTCTGCAATACTCGATCGTGTCCTCCCAATTAATCTCAAGTTCCACCTCAACAAACTTATGCTCTTCTTTTTCGCTTTTTAAATGATCACGAAGACTCCTTCGTCTTCTTGAGTAGCTGCGATCGTCCCCAATTACAATTGACCGAATCTTCAGCTCAAAATCTAATTCTTCCGTCGATAAATGGTCCACCCTTAAGCTGTGGTACCATTCTAGTATTTTTTTAACTGCGTGTGTGTGTTCACTGCTATGTTCACTAAGTGCTTCCGCCATGTTTCACTTGAGTTTAAATGCACAAAAGTAAAATAAAAATTCCTAAACCTACAAAGACTAACTATGCTAACTAAAATGTAAAATAAATTCAACAAAGAAAATGTAAAAATGTACACAAAATCACTAATTTTAACTAAAATATCCCCACAATGCTACTTACCACATAAAAATTGCAAAAAAAGCAGCTAAATTACACCCTAAATTAAAATTACTGCCTAAAAATGTTACGGAAAGGCTCAAAAAAAACAGCATCAAACTATGCTATTCCATTAAATTAGGCACTCAATAAGAAAAAATATAAATTAAAAAAACCAAAAATGTAATGGCATAAGCTCACTGAAGCACTGTAAATCAATTAGAAAAAAGTCACTTACTGTTCACTTAAACTCTACTAATTGTTCTAATTTATTGTAAGCACTGTCTCAAGACAAAAAGGCTAAATTTCTAACACTAATTTGAAAAGATCTAAAAAACTATAGAAACAATAATCATTATCATCATCCGAACCGGTTCACAAAAGGAAAATAGCACTTTCATCGATTTCAATACTTTTCCGAATACAACTCATTCACCTTTCACTGTAAAAACAATTGGAATAAAGGATTCCAATTCCACCCGGAGCTTACTTGAAAAGGATTCCAATTTTCAAAGAAAAATGGGATCCTTTTCTTTATTTTGCGTTGGGCGCCAATTGTTAGTTTTCACTTGCCAGATCGGCCTTTTCACTGAGGATTTTCTTTTTTTCCCCCTTCAGGCTTTTTCCTGGTATTCAGGGTCGTATACTGGCTCCGAGAGGAATTGGGCGGAAAAACTTCCCATACAAACCGTTACCAAGGTGGAGTAAAAGAAAGAATAGGAGAAAGGGATGAGTTCAAAATAGAAAAGGCAACTTATTATGTTTGAGAATTCAATTTCTTTTTAATTTTTATCTTCAATATGGGTAGGAAAGGAAGGTTGGGGAGGGAACATTACCGGTATTGACATTTGGCTCTCGTCCAATGCGCTGTAGATTCGAATGGCGGCTACGATGCTCCGGGTTCTCCGCTGCGTCCTGGTTTTTTTATTTATCCTTCGCTGGGCTCACTTTATAGCTGAGCAAGTGCTGGACACTCAGGCCGTTGCCCGCTAAATGTCCGACACGCCACTTCACTTTTTACAGCCTCCGATACAAAATGGTCACGGATTCCACTGCACTCACTTTTCCTGCTCCAAAAATTAAAACAAAATATCGAGTGATCTAAAATACGCGCACCCAACTGTAAATGAAAACATTTACCTACTAGTCGCCGATTCCGGCAATAACAGCTGCTTATATCAGCTGATTCCGTATAATGGTATGGGAGCCATCTCAACGACAGTGAGGGTCGACTGTGGGAGCGCACTGAATAGCGCGTAACGGTTGACACAGTAAATGGGAGAATAGGGATGCCAAGGATGGGAAATAGGATATATTATTCGATTATAATTCAATTATTTCAATTCACATATTTCTTTTTTGGTTCAGTTTATACTATTTCATAAATAAGAATTTATATAAAAATAGAAAATTTAAAGTAGAAAAGTAAAAATAAATATATACAAAAATTAAATTATTTACAAAATTTTCAAATCAAACCAATGTAACCGATAGACAGGTTACATATTAAGCATCTTGAATCCATATCGATAATCAAAATTGACGCTTAGGATTGTCTAATAATTCATTCTATGGAATGATCATATGAAATTTCTAAAATTTATGTAATTTCCCCTTTTATATAACTAACATAAACAGGCTGTTACAGACTATTAATGGTAATATGTAAATCACTTCGATGAACAATACGTTCAGGATTGACAAATATTTAATTTTATAAACTGAATGCATGACATATTGAATGTTCCTGGATCTTCCTGGGATTTTGAATGAAAATATCTATCCAGTACATTATTGGCCATATTTGAGTTCGTTATTCTGGTGAAGTGAGGGAAGGGTTCAGTCTCACCATCGGTGGATTAATGCGGGTTTTTTTTTAAAGTAATCACTGCTGTGTGATATTAATTTGAATAATATATGATTTATAATCATAGCATTTATTTTTAAACTCAAATAATAAATTTATTGTTTAAACAAAATATTTGTTCACCCTAAAAATCACTCTGTTTCGAATCAACAAAATATGTTGCTGCTATTCAATACAATGTTTCTATTTGTTTCAATTCATAAAAAAGTTACAAAACAATTCAAAATTCAATTCAAATCAAACCAATCAAATTATTTAAAGTAATCACCGCTGTGTGATATTCGTTTAAATAATATTTGATTTACAACAATCACACTTAATTTAAACTTCGTTTTAAACTTAAATGCTTAATTTATTGTTTTAATAAAATATTTGTATGTGTGCACATTTCATAGCAGCCTCGGTTTTTCTAATGTATGTTAAAACATTATTATTTGTTATACAGATTATCAACGAGTTATTCTCTTTGCAGATAACTGAAAAAACAGCATAACTTTCGATGGAAGACGATTTAGAAAATAATATGCCATTATGACTGACTCTCCCCCTTAGTTCTTCCCGAATCCTGCATCCAACCACATGCACGATGCCAACTCCTGCAAAGTCCAATTCATGCATTCCAACACTCCGTTTGGCTGGGGGAATATGGTACAGTAATTGATTAAAAACAATAAAACACTTATCTCAGTTCTATAAAACATGAAGTTTTATTTCAATTAAATGGTTTTATTGTATTAGTTCATCGATGTTTATTATTTCAGCAAATGCGTTTAGTTGGGCTAACAAAACATTTTGTTTTGAGCAATAAATACGGTGAAAAAAAAAATATGGTGTGCTGTACTCATATGGTCTTGCGTGCCCCTCACGGTAGGATTTGCTCCAATCATATTTGAGTTTATTTTAGTTTTTTTTTCTGAATTCTATGCAGTACATTTAGATTTTGAAACATATTGATATATATTTTCATGAGCTGATATCTTTTCGTTGAAAATTATTTTCAACCTGTAGAACGAAGGAAAAATCTTGGAATTAATGGAATGTGTCCCACTATACATAACCTCTTAATTAAGTTGGGTTAGTACTTATAAAAATCTTAAGCCCTTGCTACATGTATAAAATATATACGGTTAACTATAATAAATAATTTGTTGATACATAATCATTTATATAAAATAGCTCATCATAATAATATTGATTAAATTTGTTTAATTAATTTGTTAGATTTTGTTTATTTATTCTGTATATATTGAATTATATTTTATATATAATATAAAATCACAAGTTTATTAGTTTCTCGGCAAATTGCAAATCCGAGCAAATGTTGAATTAGTGGTAGTATTGTGACACAAAGACATAAATTAATAAGTTTAAGTGTTTTCCACTTTGTCGCGAATGAATCGATGATTATTAGCAAGAGGAGGAATCTAAAAAAAACTGAAGTCCAGAATCACGGTTCTCGGTGGCAGTGAAATGAAGTGAAATTTTAACGGTGAAAAACCGCGAAAATTGGGTTAAAGGATTGAAAGTATAAAGTTACGGTCGTTCGGAGTCGATAGGTGATATTTTTCAGTCCGGTCGCAACGTGGTAGCAGTGGAAAAAGTGACTGCTAACGTTTCCCTAACTATCCAACATCCTAGTGATTTCTCGTGGAAGTGCAGAGGATTTCTCGGCTTCCTCTAAAGCGAGTCAACACATTCCTTCCCATTCCCTACTTTACCAGCATTCGGGCACGGCCGACGCCGGTATTGTTTTATAATGGGTCACCAGTTTTTAAACATTGAAGATGTATGTTAGTCCCAAACATCATCTGTTGGTTCTTTGTGTAAATACAGCTGATCTGGCAATAACGGAATTGCATGCGTAAGTGGTCAAACATGCTCATGCTCATGCAAATTGTAAATCCGAGCATATGTTTTTTTTTGGGAAACGATACCTATGGAGTTAATCCAAGAGTTACATTTTTGTTGAATGTAAACCAAGCAAACAGAATTGGCAATTGTTTTAACTAGATTTATTTGATTGGCTACAAATTTTGAGCCTAAGAAATGTCCACAGGCAAAGTAAAAAGAAATATAGTTACAGAAATACATTTAAAGATGTATCGATTATCAACATTAAAGGCTGATCCGAAAGTTCGATCAAAATTTCTATAAAATTTGCGAAACGAATATGAGCAGTGAGTTCACTTTGGAATGTTTAATGCCATTCCAGTAGAAATATTAATAACAAGGTGGCGAATTTGTTCCTGCCTTGACCTACCCCGCATGGAGATGTGTGGCATAAATGTATACGTTTGCTTCGAAACACTGCCTAACAAAAGCCCTACGCTCACTTTCAAAACGATTTCTATTCAATTTTCAAAACCTGCTCTATCGGACCTATCCACGCTTTCTCTTCTCATCTTTGGTTCTAGCAGAAATTGCTGTGCACTCCTAGGGTTGCATGTTTATAAGAAGGATATTTCCAATCTTCAAACATTATAATTGATTACGTGCTTCATACAACAACACAAAACATGATTAGTTAAAAGAAATATTAAGGTTTCTCAGTTTATTTCTATAGTTACTACTATAGTCACTAGATTCATAGTCTGGCGGATACAACGACGGGAGCCAATTTGAACTTTCAGCCAATCGAGCATATCTCGAGTAATTCATGTTAAGGGCCTAAAAGCCATTTCTGAACGATGACTTTAAACGTTGATTCCTCACGAATCACGAGAATCCCACTATATCCTACTACTCCATATGGTAGAACTAACATTTTTCAACCAAATGCTGCTTTTGTTTCAAGAGAGTGATTTAAGATTCAAGAGAAATCGATATTTAAAGTCATTATTTACAAATGGCTTTTAGGCCATGAACATGAATTACTCGAGATATGCTCGATTGGCTCCGCCAAGTGACAGTTCAAATTGGCTCCCGCCAGACTATGAATCTAGTGACTATGGAAGAATCCAGGTTGCAAAAAGAAGAAGACACTGAGTGGTGATAAATCTGACAGCTCCCATGTTAAAGTATAGGACGAACATTTTAAAATGCTTATAAAAAATTCAAATGAAATTCTAATTAAAAGCGGTTTGTTGTATGATGTAAGAAAAATCCATAACTACTCAATAAAGCCATTTTCAGCAAAATAAAAAATAAATCAAAATAATGCCCCTATTTTGCAGTTTAGGATTTTTCTTACATCATACAACAGACCGCTTTTAAATAAAATTTTATTTGAATTTATTAGAAGCATTTCAAAACGTTCGTCCTATACTTTAACATGGGAGCTGTCAGATTTATCACCGCTCGGTGTCTTCTTCTTTTTTCAACTTGGATTCTTCTATACTACTACTAGTGACTATACTACCAAAGAAGAATGCTAAGATGGAACAGTTGGTACAAATATTTTTTCATTTCAGTGTCCTTTTCAAAAATTTAAAACGCTCGAGTACTTTTTCAAAAGGACGTAAGTAACAAAATGTAAACAAACGCGTTGTTCATGGCATGTTATTAAAAAATCATGTATATATGCCCACATTTGATGAACTTTGTGATGGATTATTTCTGAATGTTTTTACTAACTTTTTACAGAACGGTGTAACATCACTCTTGCACTTTTTGGGAATAATGTACATACGCCACTTGTGTTGAAAAGTAACTTGCAAATCATTGTTATATCATTTGAATGCCTCTTAACGACGCGTCAGTAAAAGGCTTTATACCTCAAGGTTAAAAATTTAGATTTTGTTTAGTAAAAATTGATATTTTTAGCAAAGATATTATTACACCGTTTTGTTGCAGAAAAAACTAATACGTCATTTTGATAATTTCGACGTATCTTTGTAAAATATGACAACTTGACGTAACATTTCGACGTATCAACATTGTCATTCGCAGAATGACGTATCATTTTGACGCAAGTAACATGCCATCTACCATACTGACTTATCAAAATGACGTATAATCTTTTTCTATTGCAGACCGTTGTACGAAACATTTTTCTAAATAAGAGTTGAATTTTCACTCGTGGTGTAATTTTTAAGCACAGTGATGTAATATATTTGACCAATGCGTCATTCAGTGGAGTTTAATTGGGATAAACATGTCCGGTTTTCGAATAGCAATAAAAATAAACTCAAAAAAGTTCAATGCTGATTTTCTCATTTTCGTCCAAATGTTACTTACGTCCATTTGAAAAAGTACTCGAGAACGGTCCCTTTCGAATGAGCACTCCCCAGAAAATTGGCTGACAGTTATGCCCACACGGTCGTTTGAAAAAACCCATTAATGGGTGAAAAAACACCCATTTTCGCTAGAAGTGTGTCTCCCCATTTAATGGGTAAATCGAGTTTACCCATTAATGGGTAAAAGCAGTGTATGTCACAAAATGGGTATTTATTCACCCATTGCGAAGAAGCCAGGTTTTCCCATAATGGGTAAAAAATTACCCATTTTTGCGTATAGATTATGTAGCAGTTTGGTAGATTATAAGTTCATGGTTGTCATGGTGTTAAATGAATAAATGCAATAAATAAAAATGAAAATAGTTGTACTGTTTATTCATGCCTTTTTTGATATACCTAATACTAACCTAAATACTTTTGGAAATAAATCCTTCAAACATGTGCCGGCTGAGGTTCCCAAATGTTGATAGTGAAGTGTTGAGGTTATGTCCAAATTTGATGTGCTGATCCAAATCACCCAACGTATTTTCTTAGATGTATACACATCCATCAATTGGGTAGGGATAACCTATTATAATATTTAAAATAAATGAGCGTTTCAAATAAATAAGAATAATAATCCTTACCCTTTAGATTTCCGTATGAATCTGTGCTCAACTTCTTTCTAAGTTCCTCCATGATCAAGTTTCCGTGTTTCACCAACATTGAACTTTTTTTCACCCATTTTTGTTATTGTATGAGGTTTTCTCTAATGGGTATTTTTTTACCCATTGTCTGATTCAGAAATTCCCCCATTTTATGACAGATAGGAGAGCTATTCAAAATGGGTGTTTTTTCACCCATTAATGGGTTTTCGCAAACAACCGTGCATGCTGTTCCCTCGTTGTACAAACAAAGACCAAAGTACATTGAAAACAAGGTAAAGTATATTGCCAGATGTCTGGATCATCAATAGAAAAGGGCCTATCAACATTTGTAAACAAACACTTCTGAGCCCATTTCCTCGCAAAGCGGAGGCCACCCACGCAAACCAATACCACCATCATGTAGGGGAAAGTTTCCCCTACACGAAGATTCTGCAGGTTTGCGTGTATAGCCAACGGCTTGCGAGAAATCTAGACAAAATCGTCAAAAGGTCGAAAGGAACAATTGTAAACAACGACTTAAAACGTTAATTTCCTAGAAATGCCAGATTGCTAACATCTATATCTACTACCGATGGGATGGTAATAACTCCTTCTATCTGTTTCTGGTGCTATTTTGGTTGTGGGAGCAAGCACATCCCAGAAAAATACGCAAGAGGTCATTGTTTACAAATGTTACTTTCGACCTATTGACTATTTTGTCTAGAAATAGGGCTCAGAAGTATTTGTTTACAAATGTTGATAGGCCCTTTTCTATTGTTGATCCAGATGTATGGTATTCGCACGTACACGCTCATTCGAGCTTACTCAATCTTGAGTAAATTTTACTAAATTTTATAAATATATCTAAAACGTCAAATGCTGAGTGCTCTATGAATTTGATTTATTATTTTACATTTTTATTGCAAACGCAAGAAATCTGCGCCAAACTCAATTTCGAGATCGTTACATGTTATTTTTTTTATAAATTGAAATGGGTCGGATAACGTTGTTCTCAATTTGCGCATTGGAAGTTAATTTAAAATCTAAATCTTATTCGAAAAATAATAACCAGTGGCGACCTGGAGCCGATAGCAGCCACTGTAGATGCGGGAAATTATCTTTAAAAAAACTAAGGTGTTTTATCATGACAGGGACTTGTTGATTTTTAATAGTATATTACATTACAAATAAACCAAAAAAAAATCGAAACTCTTTTTGGCGTATGAACTGAGACAGACTTTAAAAGGTTCCTTGGCAAAATGCCTTATTTACAATGCGGATGAATTTATTGGTGTTAAAAGCGTGCGTGGTGGTAAGCGTGCATTTCATCACCCTTGACTTCCCAAGTAATCACAAGCATTATGTTATTGCGCTTGTTCAACCCAAAATCAATCAACATCATACATGCGGAATTTCATTAATTCAACAGTTGTCAAGTAATGAAGCGTTAGATTAGAATATAGTGATGCATTACCAATGCAATAATGCTAGTAATGCATAAGACATTATAAAGGATATAGCATAATAATATATATAGCATTAGTTCGATCTAAGTGGGGCTCTATTCTGCTTTAATCCAACTTCAATGAGGCACTAGATGTAATGCATATGCCCTATGTACTGCTATCATAGCTTCATGATAACTTGGGTTGCCACTTGATTTTACAAATGTAATAATCGAGCCACGAGTTCTTTACTATTAAAACATAATATACATAATATACTAACATAATACAGAGCATACTCCGGCATTACTGAAGATCAACGAGCAAAAGCCAGTTTGTTGACATCGACGCGTCATCAGCGGAACTGCGACCTAAGGCTTGCTTCATTTAGAATTGGAACAAACTTTTGCTCATATTGTGGCGCTCCTGGTGGACGGATTTAAAAGTTCTTGGCGCCCACGTGTCGGGAATTTTGTCAGCTTCACGTATGTATTTTTGACATTCTGCAAATCGACTTGTTGGCGTGAAGCAAAGACAATTTTTTTCCGATTAAATAACTCCTGGATTTATTACGCAGGGATGTTAAAAAATCCCTTTAAAGAAAAATAATCAACAAATTTAGTCTTTGTCACATGTTGATCACCTATCTATATGTTATTTCTTAATTTTTAAGATGTTTTATGAATTCATGTATTGTTTGTGTGTTATAATTTGACCAATGTTTTTTCCATTATGACCCACAGTGCAGTCCATGTTTATGTTGTGCCATCGCTTTGCGATCATCTCTGTTGTACGTTATGTTGCTTTCTTTTGTGTGTGTTGCATGCAATTGTGTGTCTTGCTTCATTCTACTCACGTTTAGTGTTGTCTCGCTGTTTAATAGCCAACAAATCCGTATGCTTTCTATGTTCGTTTTATGCTAGCGGACACAGCACTGTAATGTAATAGGGGTTAGATTTTATGTGTGTGTTTTACATGTTGTACCTTACCGTTTAATTCAATGTTCGTGTATAATTTTAAACTAACTAAACGTACTGTGTGTAGTTCTTCGTGGTATGGCTATTCTATAAGATAAAGGAACTTAAAGATAAACTGAATTTCACCAACTTTCCTATGCCTACATGCACTCCTAACTCGTAAACTTTGTCCTGCTTTCAATGATTTTTATTGTTCTATTGTGTTTTTTTGTGTATATGTAACCTGACGGCAGTCGTTGGTAAGCTGACGGCTGTCAACTTTATTGCGCAAGCCGTTTGCGACTACGTGTGACCGGGGGTGATGCACGTCCGCCAGTGCTGCCAGTCTGTCGGTTCGTCACGTCCGTGACACTTCCCTTCAGTACGTCTGGGCCTTCGCTCGACGTACTCCAACTGGAATCGACATCAAGCACTGCAATTTTTACCGCGGGTCTCTCTAGTCTCCCGTTGGCCGTTTTCAGAGTTGCTCGCCGTACCTGTCCGTCCTTTGACCGAACTACCTCGACCACTCGTCCTTTCGGCCAGCAGTTCCGTGGAAGGGCGTGGTCGACAATCAGGGCTACGTCTCCTACCTGAATCGGTCGTACTGGCTGAAACCACTTCGATCGGCGTGTCAGGGTGGGCAGGTACTCGGTGATCCATCGCTTCCAGAACTCGTCTGCGAACTCTTGCGCCACAATCCACGAGTTTGTGAGTTGTTTTGGAGTGTTGTTTAAGGCGATCGGGGGCTTGGATCCATTAGAGGATCCTAAAAGGAAATGGTTCGGCGTTAGAGGTGATGAAGATTGCACGTCTAACGGTAAATCTGTCAGTGGTCGTGAATTAATGATCATCATGGCTTCTGATAGTCGGCTTCGCAGGATTTCATCCGTCGGAAGGCGCTTGGTCTCTGTTTGATACATAGTCGCTCCCAGCTCCCTCCAAAGTGCGGAGCGGCTGGTGGATTGAACGTCCACTTTGTATTGGGTTCCACGAAATACGCCATCATCTCGTCTTGGTCCACCTTTTGCAGTTCTCTGCGAAGCTCGCGATCGGCGCCGATAAAATTAGTACCGCGATCGCTGAAGATCTCGATGGGGTTTCCTCGGTGTGCGATGAAGCTCCTGAGTGCGAGGATACAGGAGTCCGTCGACAGAGTGTGTGCAATTTCAATGTGGATGGCCCGGGTGGTTAAGCAGGTCATGAGGACTCCCCAGCGTTTTTCTACCCTCTTTCCAACTACTACCTGCATGGGACCAAAATAGTCCATGCCAGTATAGGAAAAGGGTCGACTGAATGCTGCCATTCGCCCTGCAGGAAGATCGGCCATCAATGGAGGATGTGGTCTGACTCGTCGGATCTTACATGCCTGGCAGGCGTGGTACACCCGTTTGTACGCTGAAGGAAGCCGTGGAATATGGAACTTCAGACGGATCTGACTGATGACTGTATCGTGGTTGATATGCTTGTACCGGCAGTGGTAATCGGTGATCACGAGGTTCGTCAGATGATGTCGTTTTGGCAGCAGGATGGGATACTTGGCGGAATCTTCCACGAACTGGCATAAGCTGATGCGGCTTCGCATCCATAGTAATCCAGCAGCGTCGATGAAGGGACTCAGCTTATAAAGCTTACTGTTCTTTGGAAGCGGTCGGCTACTAATTTCATTCGTTGACTTGGCACTGGACAGCAGATCATACTCCTCAGGGAAGGATTGCTTTTGAACATGTCGATAGATTTCCCACTCCGCTCTTTGCAGTTCTTCCTGGGTGAACGGTGTAGAGGTCAACGGAGAGTGGATTTTGTGGCGGAGATTCGAACGATACCGCAGGATATATGCTACTGCTCTGTGAATCCGCTTCCATCGGGAAAATCGTTCGAATCGAAGCACAGGTTCGCGAACGTTGTGGTGAAGTATACTTGATCGGATTTCCTCGACAGTTGTCCCGGGATCTTTGCTGTTTGCTGGCCACTGGCATCTTGGCTTCCACAGGAATTCAGGACCTCGGAACCAGTGACCCGTAGGAGACAAATCAGGCAACCTTTGCCATTTCGTGTCTTCGTCTGCTGGGTTCAATCGCGTTGATATCCACTTCCACTCTTTCATTTCGGTTGCTTCCATTATTTCGCCGATCCTGTGAGCGACGAAGGTAGAGTATCGGCGGTGATCCGACCTTATCCAGCAGATGACGTCTCGTGAGTCAGTCCAGAAACATCGTTCGGATATCTTCAATCGATGCGATTCGGTTATGGTGGCCGCGAGGCGTGTTCCAATAACAGCTGCTTGAAGTTCAAGACGTGGAACCGACATGTATTTCAAAGGTGACACTCGAGCCTTTGCTCCGATCAACGCGCATTCTACCATGCCCCCTTGTTCAAACCGCAGATACGCTACGGCAACCATTCCGTCTCGGCCTGCGTCGGTGAAGATATGAAGTTGAATGTTGGTATTATCGGCGATCTTCGTAGTCGGCCGATAACACCGGGGAACGCTAATTTCTTCGACTTGGGGTAGGACTTTCAACCACTCCTTCCACTTTTCCACAAGCTCTGTCGGTATCTCTTCGTCCCAATCTGTCCCTGCACGCCAGACCTCTTGCAGTAGGATTTTCAGGAACATCAGGAAGCACCCAATCAGTCCCAAAGGGTCGTACATCGTCATCAGGGTTTTGAGCAGTTCCCTCTTCGTCGGTATTTTCCGACCATTGAGCAAATCGTCGTCGTGTTTCGGAGAGAGCTCGAAGGTAAAGGTATCCGTTGAGATTCTCCACCACATGCCGAGAACTTTCTCCGTCGCCATCTGAGAACTGAGATCGAGATCCTTTTCGCCTTCTCCGACATTGGTGATACTATGCAGCACTTTTTTTGAATTTGATAACCAGTGGTGTAGTTCGAAGCCGCCTTGGCCGTGAATGAACTGCACTTCCTTAGCCAACTTCATTGCTTCCTCTTCGTACTCCTCACTAGTCAGCCAGTCATCGACGTAATGGTCTTTCTGGATACATTCGGCAGCTCGCGGGAACTGTTGCTCGAATCGTTTGGCATTAAGGTTCTTCACATATTGCGCGCAGCTAGGCGAACATGTAGCTCCGAAGGTCATAACATTCATGGCGTACACTCGCGAAGGCTGACTCGTATCTCCGTCTTCCCACCACAGGAATAGCTGGCTGTATTGATCGTCCAGATTTGTCAGCACCTGATGGAACATCTCTCGTAGATCCGCAACTATGGCGAAGCGATACTCACGAAACCTGTAAAGTACTGACAGTAACGAAGACAGTTGATCGGGACCGGTTAGCAACGCAGAATTCAACGAAACTCCTTTGAAGCTAGCAGCCGCGTCCCAGACTAGGCGAATTTTATCGGGCTTGTTGGGGTTTATGACTGGGAAAATTGGCAGGTACCACTTTCGAGGATGCTTCACGGCAGCTTCTTCCGGTATCAACATACGAATGTATCCCTTGTGCTCATACTCCTTCATTTTTAGCCGCAACGCTTCGGCGAATGCTGGATCACGATTCATCCGCTTTTCCAAACAGCTTAGACGCTTCTCGGCCATGGCTCTGTTGTCTGGGAGTCGAATGTCGTCTTTCCGCCATAGTAATAAGGTCTCGTACCGACATCCCTTAAGCTGTGTACCAGATGAGAGTAACTGCAACGCGCGCTCGTCGTCCTTGGGAAGTAGCGGTTTAGTAGATTTCAAGACGCCCAAGCTGTCAATAGAGTAGTATTCCTTCCATGCAGCATTCAGGCTTGAGTCTCCATCTGCTGAACACGGACATATATGGAAACTATGGCAGGCACTGATGTTTATACCTGGTGTTTCTGCGGTCACCGAACATGGACCGTATACCAGCCACCCCAGGCGCGTTTTAGAAGTGACCGGCTCATTTTCCCGACCTTCTTTACTTTTAAGCGCATGTCCGACGTGGCAATTATCAATACCGATCAAGATCCTCGGTGATGCAAATTCGTACGAATTGATAGGAAGCCCCTTAAGGTACTCGTATCGTACGGACAGCTCCGGAACAGAGATTGACTGCAGCGGTAGAGAAAGTGTTTTCACGGTGTGAACTTTGGGGAGCATGTACGCCGAACCATGGTTTCCTGCGCCAGAAATCTTTAGGCTGAGTCTGACAGATTCTCGCTCCTCCCGTTGCTGACCAGCTGTCCAATTCAGGCAAAGCGGACTCGGCTTCCCTTCGAGCTTCAACTCCTTCAGAAGGCCATGTTCCATGAAAGTCGCTGATGATCCGTCATCCAAAAATGCAAACGTATCTACGGAGACCCCCTTGCCGTGCAGCGTTACCGGAATGTATCGGAATAGAGTTTTTCCGGTCATCTCGCTATGCGTGTTGCAATTTTGACTATTTATTTATTTATTTATTTGTCGTCGTCAATCAATTGTAGACCGTTTTAATTACAATAAGTACTTAACTTAACTTAAACCTAGCACGTGCGGAAATATTGTTTTAATTTTTCTTTCGACATTGTAAAATCTATACTATTGCAATGGATATTGTAATTAGCCATCATTTGGTTAATCGGTCCATATTTTGCATAGTTCGTGCGATGATAATTTGTTGTAAATAACTGTCGATGTCTTAAATGCCTTGTTGGTATGTTAAAGTTTAATTTTGATAGTATTTCCATTGAATCAATTCTTTGTGAGACTATATTATTTATAAATGACGCCATAGCGAATTCACGACGCTCTTTTAATGTTTGAATATTGATAAGCATACATCGAGCCTTATACGATGGTAAAGGAAATACAGTCCATCCTAGCTTTCTTAGTGCATATAACAAAAATTGCTTTTGTACTGACTCTATTCTTTCTTCATGTGTTATTGTAAATGGAGACCAAACTATGCTACAATATTCAAGTATTGACCTGACATAAGCAATGTATATTGTTTTTATCGTGTACGGGTCATGAAAGTCATAGCAAAAACGTTTAATAAATCCTAACATGTTTTTAGCTCTGTTTATAATTGTGTTATAATGATCAATGAACGTAAGTTTAGAGTCTAGGATAACACCTAAATCCCTAACTCTATCACACTTCTCTACATTCTGATTGCCTAAAGTTATTTGTATGTTAGGTATGTTTCGTTTTCGACTGAAGGTAATTAAGTTACATTTTTTAACATTCAGTTGTAGCAGACTTTTGTTACACCAAGTATGGAACAACAATATTTCATTCTTAAACGCGTTGATGTCCTCTGCATTTTTTATTTCTAAATAAAGTTTCATGTCGTCAGCGTAAATTAAAAATTTTAGTTTCTTAAGAATAAAAGATAAGTCATTTACAAATAGAATGAATAAAAGTGGTCCTAGATGAGAGCCTTGTGGGACTCCTGAAGTGGTATGAATTGGTGTTGATTGGTTTCCTTTAAATCTTACAACTTGATCACGGTTGGTTAGGTATGAATTAAGCCATTTGAGGAGTTTGGGCTGGATTCCCATTTTTTGCAATTTAAATATAAGCATAGGTATATCGACACGGTCAAATGCTTTACTAAAATCTGTGTACAAAACCTCTACATGGTTTCCGTTATCCATTGCTTCCAGAGAATAATTAACGAATTCTAGTAAATTTGTGGTTGTCGAACGACCTTTAAAAAATCCATGCTGATTAGTAGTTATTCTATTTTTGATTTGGTTGAATAATTTTTCATTCACAATTGCCTCAAAAAGTTTTGGAATGCAAGAGATCAGGGCTATACCCCGATAATTACGAATATCAGATTTTTTACCAGACTTAAAAATAGGCACTAGAAATGAGCTCTTCCATAATTTTGGAAAGTCTCCGGATTCCAGTGACATATTAAAAAGAAAAAACAATGGAAAAGTAAGCTCTGCTGCTAAAGTCTTCATAAACAAAGGAGGAACTCCATCCGGTCCCGAGCCTTTCGTTGCATCTAATTGTTTTAACCCTTCTAAGATTTCATGCACATAGATTTGATTCACGCTTATGTCACTGGAATATTCAGGATACAACCCAAAGTATTGCCGATCACGATCTGCTTCTGAGTATGTTGTGTATGTTTCTTGAAAAAACTTGGCAAATAAATTGCATATTTCTTCTGTATTATTACTTTCATTATTGTCCAAAGACATACGGGATGGAAGATTGTCTGATTTTAATTTTGTATTCACGTAATTAAAAAAGTTTTTTGGGCAACATTTAATTTCACGTTCAATTTTTGAATTATACTCCTCAAATGCAACATTCATGGCCAAATTAAGTTCATCACAAATGTTCAAATAGCTTTCTAAATTAACGGAACTGTTATGTTTTTTGTAAATCTTATGCGCTTTTTGTTTACGGTTTTTTAAATTTTTAATTTGTTTATTGAACCAAACTGGATCCTTTGAGAATACTTTTCGTCTACGTCTTTTAACTGGTACTTCTTCCTGGATAACTGCAAACAACTTAGTGTAGAACACTTCAGTCGCACTTTCAACATTCTCTTCATTCCTAAATACTGTTTGCCAATCAATTAAGTTTAGTTTGCTTCTTATGTTAGCATAATTAGCTGATTTATAGTCAAGAACTTCCTCGAGTCCGCAATCAGGCGACTCATTTTCTTGTACAAAAGAGAATACTCTATTGCTGTGTGAAAGACTTCATTTCTCCATATTGGAGTCAATGATTCACTAACACAGAAGTCATCGATAATATTTGTCAACAGAAAGTCTAAATAACAGTTCTGTTGATTTTTCACATGATTTATTTGATGAAGTCCTAAATCAGCAATTTTGTCAAATATGAAATTAAGCGTCTCATTTTCCCCTATTATTGGAAGTAGGATACTTTCATTATCAATGTCAGCAATAAAATCAACATTGCGTTGGTTAAAGTCACCATATATATGTATTTTTACTTCAGGGGGTAAACAAGACACAATTTCTTCGGCATTAGTAAAAAACTTATCATAAATTTCCTTACGGGCATTGTTTGGAGGAAAGTACACCGAAACAAACACATGAGTTTCGTCTCTCACCTGCCGAAATACCTGACTCGTAGACTGATTACTGGATTCCCTTACTCGGTACCTCGCTTCATCGTGTAGCATCGGATGGTGCATGAATGTACACCCGTTTTTTCCGCACGTAGTCTTGATGTTACAAGCACCGAAGTGCTTTTGCAGGCACTTCTTGCACATTTTTTTCTCCCTCAGCGTCGACCACCGAGAAGAAATACTCATGGCCTGAAAGGTCCGACAGGCTTCAACCTTACTGCACTCTCCATTGCAAACCACGCACCGCTTTATAGCTGTTCGTGTTGACTCAGGTTTCGACTCTTCTTCTCTAGAATGAACATTCATGTAGCTGTCCTGTTTACGGGTTTGCTTGCTGTTGAAGGACTCCATCGGAGTGGTAGTGACTGAGCATGCTGCTTCCACCATTTTCTCCAACCAATCGCCGAAGCTCGATAGACTAACCCAAGGTAGAGTTTGCCTGTACAACGCCCAGTTCAGCTTTATCGTTGGTGATAAGCGGTCGACCAACTCCTGCACCAAGGCGATGTTGCACAAATATTCGAGTTTATTATTTTTCTTTAAACGGATTTTTTAAATTGTTGGCGTGAAGCAAAGACAATTTTTTCCGATTAAATAACTCCTGGATTTATTACGCAGGGATGTTAAAAAATCCCTTTAAAGAAAAATAATAAACAAATTTAGTCTTTGTCACATGTTGATCACCTATCTATATGTTATTTCTAAATTTTTAAGATGTTTTATGAATTCATGTATTTTTTGTGTGTTATAATTTGACCAATGTTTTTTCCATTATGACCCACAGTGCAGTCCATGTTTATGTTGTGCCATCGCTTTGCGATCATCTCTGTTGTACGTTATGTTGCTTTCTTTTGTGTGTTGCATGCAACACACAAAAGACTGTACTTTGTAAGCAATCAACATGGAAGCCGAAGGAAGGGAAAAAATAGTGCACAGTTATTTGGAAAATCCATTGTGGTCTGCATCTAGGCTAGCTAAGCAGCTGAAATTGCCCAGAAATACCGTATGGCGCGTTATCAAACGGTATAAGGAAACATTGACGACGATTCGGATGCCTCAAGCCAATCGTCGGAGTGGAATTGTCGACCGGAAACAAGATTTTGAAGACGATTATGAGGAATCCCAATCTGTCGGACCGTGATTTGGCCAGAAAATTCGGTGCTGCCCATAGTACCGTGAGGAGAACTCGACTCCGGGAAGGAATTAAGTCGTATCGAGCTAGCAAACAGCCAAATCGGACCATAAAACAGAATAGTGTGGCCAAAATCCGTGCTCGGAAGCTATACGACCAGGTGCTGACCAAGTTTGACGGGTGTCTTCTGATGGACGATGAAACCTATGCCAAGGCTGACTTCAGGCAAATCCCTGGTCAAAAATTTTACTTGGCAACGGCTCGGAGGATGTTTCAGCCAAATTTAAATTTGGTTTTGCCGACAAATTTGCACGAACATTCATGGCATTTGCAGCTGTGGCAAAAAAACGAAAGTTTTCGTTACAAATAAGACAATGACGTCGGAACTATACCAAAAAGAGTGTCTCCAAAAACGAATTTTGCCGTTCATTCGATCTCACGACCATCCCGTAATGTTTTGGCCAGATTTGGCAAGCTGTCATTACAGCAAAGTCGTTCAAGAATGGTAAGCAGAGAAAGGGGTCCAGGTTGCTCCGAAAAACCTTAACCCACCCAACTGCCCCCAGTTCCACCCTATTGAGAAATACTGGGCAATCATGAAGAGGAGACTCAAGGCAAAGGGAAAAGTTGTCAAAGACATCAATCAGATGAAGACCTGGTGGAATAAGATAGCTTAAACGATGGACGAAGAAGGTGTGCGCCGCCTAATGAGCCGTGTTACAGAAAAATTCGAGAATTCCTTCGAAACCGTGACAAATAATTTTATCCGTATTTTTTCGTAAAAGTATGAAGAAAACTATACATTTGTATGAAAAAAGATCTTGAATTCAATAATAAATAACTGAAATACAGGCAATTGTTTTTGTTCCAATTCTATCTGAAGTGCGCTTTATGCTATTGACCATTTTATCCGATGAACAAAAGTTATTTCTGCATTCAAATAGTTGCCAAATAGAGTAATTATATTCTTTTCACCCACACATTATTTTTATCACGGAACCGATGAAGGCCGGCCCATTGACTACTAATATCTGTTTCGATTTTTGTTGTTAAATAAAATTCAACGGTGTTTTTTCAAAAGGACTTCAATAACACTAGTCGGCAAAATCGGAACTTTTTTTCGCTCCCGTCGGCATTTCTGGTTGGATTTTAAAGATTTTGCTACGCTGAATCCAAATATGGGCTCAAAAACACACGTCCAGTTTTTGAGAAAAATGTGATTTAAACTCACAAAAACACGTACTTCCGTAGTAATATGATCTACCTAAGCAACAACCAGAATATTGGACCTGCCCTTTGCAAGTTGGACTTGGATTTTATGGAATGGACCTCCCTGAATCCATTCGTGAACACAGATTTTTCGCAACACGTAAGATTGATGAAATAAACCGGGTTTTCATTCACAAAATTACGATTTTTTATGAAAATCAAGATTTCCTATTTTGAAAACATGATTTTTCGCTCCGCCCTTTGAATATAGGGTTTGGACTTTATGAAATAAACCTCCCTGAATCCATTCGTTATCACAGATTTTTTGTAACACGTAAGATTAATGAAATACACCGCGATTTCATTCACAAAATTACAAATTTTCATGAAAATCAATGTAGAAGGAGATGTTCGCTCATCACCATGAGGCACCAAGAGTGAACAACAATGTTTTTGGCTAGAATGAAAGATATGTAGAGAAAGTTTTGATAGTTCCGCTAGTGTGCGGCAGGCTTGGAAATATAGCAGATGTTTTAGGAAAATTGAGCGAAAAGGGCATGTGTACAGTGGTACTCGAACCAACGACATTTTTGCCTAACATCCCACTGCGGGGTAGGTTGAAGCACGGACTAAGTCCGCCACTTAAACAGGCAAAAATGTCCGGTTGGAAGACGCTCATGTACCACTGTGGCTTGTATAGTTATTCTAGCGATCTATTGTGTGCACTCTGTTTACTGATGCGCACATGGGAGAGGAACTCTCTCCTTTTTTGGGTTTGTTTTGATTCGCACCGACTGACGATCACTAAATTTTTTTTCTCGTCGTCTCCAACGTAGAGACCTCGGAGAGAAACACCGTGAAGCGATGCGATACTGATCCCCACCAGTATAATTAATGGTTACCACCATTTATGGTTTCACATACATTAATTGTTATGTGATATATTCTCCGTGCGAGGAGTAACGATTATGATGTAGTTAGTCTATGGTTATAGCATTATAGTAAATGGAGACTTTGTGTAATTTTCGAATATACGCGTTGCAGTCCCGTTGAAAACCGGACCACTCGAGCCAATCAATCCTGCTCCAATCTCTAATATGCGCTATCTTGAGAAAAATTGTATAGATGCAATAGACAGTATTTTCGATGGTTAGCTAATATTGAAATAAGTTTTGGTTTTATTTAAATGTAAGTTTATTTAATCTCCTTGAGCTAGCTTCAGTCATCTCTGAGTTTCCTTAATCAAATGTTCAATAATTATTGAAAACTATCAGCAATATTGTTCCTTTTTATTTCTCCTAGTCTTCGTAGGGCTGCACTCCTGATATCTGGATCATTAACACTCCTTTCTCTGGCGAGATTCACTTCATGTTGCGTTATCTCATCATCAATCTCAATACTGTCGTTCATGTTTATGCATATGTTGTGCAATACGCAGCATGTCATAACGAATTTGCACATTCTTTCAACGGTGAAAAAATCTAGCCGCATCATCTGCCTAAATCGTGTTTTCAACAATACGAATGCGTTTTCGATTAAAACTCTTGTTTGAGCATGATTGAGATTATATTTTCGTTTCGTGTGGGTCATTCTTGCGTCATTTCTGTACGTCTATGGCGTTAGTAAGTATTCTCGCAGAGGATAGGCAGCATCACCTAGCAAATGAAATTTTTGGTGACACATTTGTGGTAAATCGTCGCTTAGTGGTGAGATCGAAAATATTCGTGAATCATGAATTTTACTCGGAGACCCAACACAGATATCTAATACCTTTTGTCTGAATCACAGACACCTTGCATAGTTATAGACAGCATATCGTGTCTGTTTATATAAGTGCTTCTTATTTTGTGGGCTGGTTTCCTGATTGATATATATGTTCCGTCTATACATCCTAGAACAATTTCGAATTTGGAAATCTGAAACAAAAGAATTGGGAGTATATCAAATTTCTGGTTGATACATAAGTGGCCCATGTGAATAGGAAACCCACAGCATATAGGATATTTATTCTGTCACCGTCAGTAAAATACTACCTGACAAAAGTGTTATCATGAAAATGAACCTTTTAACGCAATGAAATGACTTGTACCGTGTGCTAATGGACCTTAGTGTATTCCAAATTTTGCCATCCATTGGGATTGGAGTTGACTGGCAGGAGGGGGTGGTCGTCCTGCTGCGCCAAGCCCACTCCCTGAACCTTCTTCTCAGGTGCCTGGGTGCAGATAGTATGAGTATGGTGTTGTAATAATAATTAAACCGATTCCAGATTTTTGGCATGTAGTGAATACAGATTTTTATCGAACAACCAGACATTTTTTAAGGCGGATTGGTAAAATTGTTATTTAATAAGTTTAGTGACTGTACCCACCTTCTTAAATTTCACTGCAACTCGTTCCTTACCATCTTCGGTTTCGGGAAACATAATAAAGTTTTTGGAGATGTTGTAGAAAAAATCTAATATATCACTTAGATGCTTGAAGAATGTCGACTCAGACATGCTGAACAAGTTACAAACCTCTCTGTACGAATTTTTATTTGCGCTAAACCTGTAATAGTCATTCGGTAGTAGTAAATTATTAAAAAAAACAATTCTTTACCATAGAAAAGCCAACATCTGGTGCTTGTGTGCAATGCTTTTTCTACCTTTACCCTCGTTGACGTGACCGTATGCTGATGCCTTGTATTTGTCTATAACGAATTCAGCAGTGCTTCTATTTAACCTAAATTGTTGATGATGTTGTTTTTGAGAAGGAAATAATTTCTCATCATCATGAGGCTCTAGTAGTAGACAGCATTTTTTTTGCTAGAACAAAGTTGTGAAGAGAAAGTATTGATAGTTCCGTTAGCTCACGGCAGGCTGTGAAAATTGAATAGAAGTAGTTTGAAATTGAGCGGAGGGCAACTGGCCAGTCAAGGTGGTGTATTCGATCACGCCTTGACCTACCCCGCATGGGGATGCTTGGCAAAAGTCTGTGTTTCCTGTTTCGGAATACTACCTCAAAATGCCCTCCGCTCAATTTCAAACTACTTCTATTCAATTTTCACAGCCTGCCGTGAGCTAACGGAACTATCAATACTTTCTCTTCACAACTTTGTTCTAGCAAAAAAATGCTGTCTATTCCTAGAGCCTCATGGTGATGAGAAATTATTTCCTTCTCAAAAACAACATCATCACAGATCGTTACCCCGCGTATGGGAGAATACAAGGAAAGAACAATATCAAGTCTAAATTGTTGACGAAACTGTAATGTTTAAGAATTTTTTTAATAATAATACAATATTTACATGTTGTGGTACTGTTAAAATATCACGTAGCCAAGTTAGACTCCCTTTTTCCCCTAAATAAACAAGCTCCCATACACATTTTGAGAAATTTGTAAGGGTATTATCCAAACCCCTTTCCCCTTAGACAGTCACGGATCACTATGGACTACTCTGTTTCTTATACTATGAGTTTCACTCAGTAGTTAGCAGCCCCCAATTTGGAAGTCTACTATGAAAGAAATCTAATTTTGAGTCAGGCTGTATAATGATCAATTACAGTATAATGATTTTGAACCGACTGTGCCTCATGTTGAAGTATACACAATCAGTTTAACTTTTAGTAAATAGGGAAACGGAACCTATTCTCACCATAGTACATATATCCATCACATTCTGCAGCCATCCAACTTCAAACGTAAAAAAATGTTTAATTTCTCCAATTAATGTATGCAGGAACCAAGAATATACAATCCTGGCAAATAATATTAGGTCTTGAATATAATTAAGAGCTACAAAAACGTTTCGGAGACTTAAATTTCGTAAAAATAATGAGCAGTCAGATTTTCAACACAATTTCTTACCTTTGCACTACAAATTCGTCGTATTTATCTAACCGTAGTAGCGAACATACTCGAGCCAGACTCCAAGTTTTCTCTTTAATTGCACTATATCCTCACACATTTTCGGTGCGTTATTGCACAAACCATAAAAATCACACTTCACTTATTACACTAGCCACAGGAGAATCTACGAATACGTGATAAAATACTAGAAAACTATGGGATTAATTTTCACAATAATTTAAATACGCTTGTACCTATTCTGAACCGTGTTTAAAATCGACGTAATCGCTTGATGTTGCACTGCTCATATACTGTATAGCAAACACATCAACGCTAGTGTGCGTGTTCAATCATTCATAGAGCATTCATGCCAAACGTTATGGTGAGCCTTGTTGTCAATATTTTCATGGAAGAATAATAAACAAACCCTTTCATTTTGTCTTGGTTATATGCATGCAACCCAACACACGTAAAGTGCTGTCAAATGATCTACTTCATTTTTGGGTGTAGTAGTGAAGAGCGTAGACTTGTTTGTATTTTTTCTTGATTAACATCAGTACGATTAACATATGTACACAGATGGGATTAATGTTTTTCGTGATATTATTAATATAGGTACATAGTAGTGGCAACTTTTCCGTATTAAATTGGAAGAAAATGATCAGAATCGAATGTTTTGTGTGTTGCTAAACGATTAACGCTAAGAGGACGAATAAATTGTGAATAACTTGTGTACTCAGTGTTCGGTATTCAGTGCATATTCACCGATTTCCACTGGAGGTCCGCTTATTGAGCTCAAGATATTTTCCGCTTCCCTACAATGTGAAAAATACCATGAGTTTAAACGTCTTTCGAAGAACTGATGCTTTCTTCTATTACTGAACTGTAATCGGCATTTTATTGGTAACGATAGCCCACTAGTATAAACTGTATCAGGTTAAGGAAGTAGTCATATTTTATTCAGAAAAAGTCCTAAAACTTGAGAAGAAATTCAATCACAAGAAGAAAAGTTAATAACCTGCTCATCGCTGTAGTTATTAACAACGTCTTCGACAAAATTGAATATTCTAATTTTCTTCACTTGCGGGCCATTAGAGGTATCAAATTAGTTATCCAAGATCTCGGTGTCGGAGTCTTCAGACGAGCTTGAAGATGATGAAAACAACATTTCAATATATTCCATATTCTGCAAGAGAAACGCATTATCTTGTAGTCAAACTATCGTATCATTTTTGATCTTTTACAGCGCACTTACCTTGAAGGATTTGGCAAATCTTTGATTTTTTTTTCATGAAATTGACTTCTTTCGTGGATAACGTAAACATATGATTTTGACAAATGTTGTACGCATGGATTGGTGAAAGCAGGTTGGATCTCAAAAAATCAGAAGAGCGAACCTCGCTATGTTCGGGGCAAACCTACACGCTAGGAAAAAAGTACCCAAAATTAAGTTTTTTTCACGCATCCCGCATGTTTTGTGCATTAAATTATAATTTACAGGTCTAATATATAGTCACTAGATTCATAGTCTGGCGGATACAATGACGGGAGCCAATTTGCACTGTCACTTGGAGGAGCCAATCGAGCATATCTAGAGTAATTCATGATAAGCGCCTAAAAGCCATTTGTAAACAATGACTTTCAATATCGATTTCTCTTGAATCTCAAATCACTCTCGTGAAATGAAAGCAGAATTTGGTAGAAGAATGTTAGTTCTACCATATGGAGTAGCAGGGTATGGTGGGATTCTCGTAATTCGTGAGAAATCAACAATTAAAGTTATTGTTTACAAATGGCTTTTAGGCCTTAACATAAATTGTTCGAGATATGCTCGATTGGCTCCGCCAACTGACAGTTCAAATTGGCTCCCGTCGTTGTATCCGCCAGACTATGAATCTAGTGACTATAGTCTAATACACCTTTCTCCTCAGATCCAACCCTTAAAATCCGGCAATTAAGCTTCTACAAGAAAGAAAATAATGTTATCTACTTACCGCAGAGCTATACGTTGTTGCTATCATCTAGACGATTTTCAATTCTTGCGAATACATTCAATTCACTCAATTTCTGCACATCCATACGCAAACGCGTTCGCAAAAACATTCGAAGAAAAAAATGACGACCACGATTTTCAACCAAAATTAAGTTAAAACTATGTTACCTATCAAATCGGTCACATTTAATTTGTACAAATGTATATATTTTTATTACTAGGTGAGTTATGGTAGCTTAATTATAATTGAAGACAAAATTTAATGAAATAGAATACCGTAGAATCTTTCGAATTAGAAATTTGAATTATCGCTCCCCTCTCCTTAAAAAATACCTCTATAATCCGTGAACGCACCCTTGTCATTCTCCCACGTTGATCTAAACGTCACACCGCCGATGAGAAGAAGAAAGAAAACAAATAAAAACCGTTGGTCGCTGAAAAAACGACAGTCAGAAGGTGAACAGATCTCGAGTAATTGAGTGTCGGGAGTAATTTTTTTAACCCGCACCATTTTCTTAACTATTCACAGTGCATAGTAGTGAGCCGTTGGATCGAAAAATCCATGTGTGTATCGTGCCGATTGAAGAACAGAAAGAGTAGAGAAATCGGATACTTTCCGACTACCAAGTTGCCGTGCCACCACGATAGTGCCTGTGTTCGAAGCAGGGATAAGGTGCGACTCAAATCTCTTTGAGTGCAGCACGCGCTGCTAAGAGACAGCACATTAAATTGCAAAGAGACGTGAAAGTGCACTCTGTACTCTCGTGCACCCTTGTTGTGCCGTGCGCTCAAAGCCGCACATCTCATTTTGAATTATCTCTCGTCTCTTTGGGTGCTAACGATTGCACTCTCCCTTGTCGTCTCTGTGCACACAAGTGCAAAAATCAGACACGGCGGCATGGGCCGGACTGTGAATGTGAATAAGGATTTTAATAAAACTTTCCCTCTAGATGAACCCATACAATGCCTTTTTGTTACTAGCATCAACACTTTTAATTTTGCTACCATTTACCAAATCATGAGCCAAAGCACAGAGTAAAGCACTGAGTAGAGCTCTGAGTAGAGCAATGTGCATTA
Source organism: Aedes japonicus (assembly GCA_034211315.2). NCBI lineage: Eukaryota > Metazoa > Arthropoda > Insecta > Diptera > Culicidae > Aedes > Aedes japonicus. The sequence continues at coordinate 32,262 of JASCZW010009075.1, forward strand.
CTCTTTGTCTCTGAAAGAGTAGTGCATGTGCGGCTATCTGTCTCTCGTGCTGCTACGAAATCTCTCGCACTTTCGTTTTGTGCGCTCTTCTGAAACAGGAGACGCACATTTGAAATTGGGTGAAGCACTTGCCTATTTTGCACTACTCTGTGTTTCTCGACAATCCCTGGTTCGAAGCCATTAGATAGCGGAGCAGTTCCCAGCCAAAACGACACGATCGGGTGCCATTGCTTGATGTTAGATGAACCCGTTGCACCTAACCCCCACGGAGCGTCTTGCCAAGATCTCGGTCCATATCAGCCATGACGAGAGCGAGCACACCAGTTCCGCTTGCACGATCCTGGGACTCGCCGATCCGGCAGAATGAAGCTCACCAACCTGGACACGATACCCTCAATGATTGATCCGGTAATGTGTTAAAATTTCCTTATCCTATCCTTTTGGAACACAGCTGAACACAGAAATTCAATATGAATAGATTACCTTGACCCTTAACTTGAATATTTCTCATTTAATCAAAAAAATACAATTCCTCAATTCTCCATCTTATTTTCGAGGTCCACTTTGTTTTTTTTCTAAAGCGAAGTAATTCCGTCATATCCACCCAATTCCTCCCCAGAGCCATGAAACGACCCTAAGGTCCAAACAGTCTAGGGCAAGATAAGTAGCCCCGAACAAAAAGAGTTTCTAACAATTGGCGCCCAACACAAAACAAAAGAAAAGGTTTCCATTTCAACCATAAAGTGGAACCCTTTTCAAGGAAGCTCTGGGAGGAATTGGAATCCTTTATTCCAATTGTTCTTTATAAAGTGAAAAGGTTTGTATTATAAATAATATTCCTTTCATTAAATGTTCATTTTCTGGTATGGGTTCGGATGATGAGAAAACTTAATAATTATCTTCTTTGAAATCAACTTTAGAAATCTAATCTATTATTCAGTGATACAGTGTAAATAGTTAAGCTAATAATAAGTGATTCTAATCACATCCTTTCCATTATACAGTGCTTCAAATGTGTAAATTTTTAGTTTTGTAATTTTGGTTAGGGCTTAGCATAGGAAAATAGCATAGGTGTATGCTGGTTTCTATTCTTTTGCATAGTTTATGCAATAACGTAGGCTAGAATCTAGCCTTTTCTTTTAATTAAGGCTACTTTTTCCAACTTTTTTTTTTGCGAATAGTAGCTAATTAAGGGGAATTTATTGTAGGTTTAGATTATTTGGTAGATTTTTGTATATATTTATGTATTTAATAAATTTTTCAGAGCATTTTCGATTCCGAAAATGACCGAGGCACTGATGGATTATCCCCAGGCTGTCGATAAAATTTTAGAATGGTATCACACCTTGAGGGTGGACCATCTAATGCCTTATGAGCTTGAATTCGAGCTCAATATTCGGTCGATTGTAATCCGAGACGATCCCACCTATTCTCGAAGGCGGAGAAGCCTTCGTGATCACTTGAAAAATGAGAAGGAAACCCAGAAAACTATAGAGGCGGTACTTGATGTGGATTGGGAGGAAACCATACAGTTTTGCGGTCGGAATTTCGATGAGATCGTTGAAGGTTTAAAAGAAAACGATAAGGTTCTCAGGGTTAGGGGGCAAGCAAGATTGCTGCATTTTGGCCACCGAATTGTCCTGCTAGTAAATAATGCTAGGGAATTGGGAGAAGTGGAACACTTTTTGAAAGCGATGTTAATAGACGTGGTGAAACTTTCAATAAACAATTTCTATGGGAGTTCTGAGGAACGAGGAGTGGAAAATAGAAATGAGCTGGGGGACCATTCTCTGTTGGAACTGTTCTCAACAGAGGGTGATTCAGCAGCTCGCATTTTATCCACTTCAGTGACTAGTACCGGTACTATACCTATAAGAACCGCGCCAGCTGAAATCAATGCAGCGTGTTCCCTGCTCGAAGCGACCGTAAGTGTGAATTCATTAATGGCGAGAATTAAAGAGCTTGAAGCAGAGTTGGATAGGCGAGATAAGCAGCGGGATGAGATTTATGTTACCGACACATCAAATGTGCAGTCCGGAATCAGTGTTCCGATGAATAAACCTCCGTTCACTCCCTATCCATCTCAAATTCAAGGAACTGAATATGCGCGCTCCGGTGAGTCGGTGCGAATCACCGAACCTTATGCGTACAGCTCCGCCTATCTAACGAACGCACAAGGCCATTCGGTGGCTTCTTACTCCAAACCGTGTACTACTGTTACTTTCTCGCTCCCTCAGAGCTACTCGTCAGCATGGCCTCAGTCTTCTTCGTTGTGGCAGGGACACCTTCAGAAGGCTACGGGTGTACAGCCTTTCAATACCATCCCCACCACTAGTTCATGGTTCGGAAACCCAGCGCAACGCACGGCGCCAGCTTCAATTCCGTGGTCAGCTTCACTGCCTATGAATAGCACGCCGAGTTTCAATCCTTGGTTTGGGAATCCAACACTGGGCAGTGCTTGTACAAACCCTTCATGCTCTCAGAACCCGACTTTGAGAAACGTTCCGTCGACCAATCCTTGGTCTGGAACTGCTGCCTCAACTTCATACCCTTACGCCAACCCTTCATGCACTCCATATAGTACTGCTCTATCGAGTAATCAGGGGCGTCATAGCCCTGTGTTTCTAAATACGATGGCGAAGATCAAGGGTTGAAGTTGAATCAGTTTTACGGAATGGTTCATGCCATGGCCGTCTCTGAGCACGCCTCAGAAGTCGAACTATTCGATTCAGCGATTCATTTATTTAAGGGACTCGCCTTACAGTGGTATATGACCATGCGAGCCGCGGGTCGCCTGATGAACTGGCAGCATCTGGTTCTAGAGCTTAGAAGGACGTTTATGCACCCTGATCTAGATATCATGATAAAAATAAAAGTTTATCAGCGGCACCAGTTGAGAAACGAAACGTTTTTCCAGTATTATCATAGCATGGAGGAACTGTTCGGAACAATGAGTGTTCCTATTCCGGAGCACGAAAAGGTCCAAATTCTGATGCAGAATGTAAGGATCGACTATAAGAAACAGCTGAATTTCCTTCCTATCGCCGACCTCCAGACACTGGTGTCTGCCGGTCAGAAGATAGACGCCGTCAACTTCTCTGTTTACAATAAGGTCTTCGGACCGTCGGTTAACATGGTAGAATGTTCTGATACCAAGCCGAAAATAGAGAAGCAAGCGAGCAAGCAACGCTCATCACAGCCACCGCATCAATCCGGCAATTTTTTTCCGCAAGCCAACCAGCATCAAAAGGGTTCCCCAAGCGGAGCCGCTGGTCCTCGTGGGCCAACGCGGTCACACATGTCACTCGAAGAAATGCTTCAAATGCCACTGCTTCAATTGCGGCAAGTTTGGGCATCGGATGGACCATTGCCGACTTCCAAAAGGAGTGCTGTGTGAGAACTGTGGGTTTCGAGGCTACCCATCCAACAACTGTCCGTATTGCGAAAAAAACGCCGCCGCAGCGAGCCAAAACCGCCGGCCGCTGAACAGCAACTTCTAGGCGTAAACCCTCCCAAATTTTTCGAGCCGGCTACTGAGAGCCTGTACCAGGTGTCTCCGGATTTGTTCACCATTTCATACCCATTTCCGAACGATAATCGTCCGTAAACTTCCGTTAAAGTTTATGGCGTAAACTTTCAAGCTCTTCTTGACAGTGGTAGTAATCTTACCCTGATCAATGACGCCGTCTGCAATTCCATCAAACCGAAGTGGATATTTTCACTTCGGGATCCCGTCCGGCTAAACACAGCGAGCGGAGAAGCACTCAGTGTACGCGGACAGATACACCTGCCTTTTTCTTGGAATGGTACCGTCAAAATTGTTCCTACTCTGGTCGTCCCCAATCTGGCCATCAGCTGTATCTGTGGGATGGATTTTTGGAAGATGTTCAATATTCAACCCACAATTACAGGATGCGCCATGATTGAAAGCTCAGAGGAAGAAACGAGCCATGAATGGCCACCGCTCCCGTCTGTTCTAACTGCGTCAGAGCAACAGACTATCGAACAGATCAAAACACTGTTCATACCAGCCCGCCCCGGACGATTATCCATTACCCCACTAATGGAGCACAAAATAGAACTTGCCGAGGAGTGGCGGAGAAAACCCCCCTTCCGACAATTACCCTACGTCATGTCTCCTAAAACACAGGGGCTGGTGTCTGTAGAATTACAGAGATTACTGGACGCGGGCATAATTGAACCCAGCAGCTCAGAGTGGTCGTTGAACTGCGTGCCAGTCGTCAAGCCCCATAAGGTTTGGCTCTGTTTAGACGCGCGTAAGATTAACGAACGTACTGTTCGTGATGCTTACCCCTTGCCGTACCCAGGTCGAATCCTAGGCCAACTCCCGAGGGCAAAATACCTTTCAACTATTGACTTGTCGGAGGCATTCCTACAAGTTCCATTGGAGAAGTCTTCGAGGAAGTATACGGCTTTCAGTGTGCAAGGCAAGGGGTTGTTCCAATATACCAGGATGCCCTTTGGTCTTGTAAATAGTCCTGCAACGCTGGCAAGACTCATGGACCGGGTTTTGGGCCACGGTGTATTGGAACCCCATGTTTTCGTCTACCTCGAAGATATCGTCGTGGTGACGGAAACATTTGAGCATCACGTCCAGTTGCTTCGTGATATTGCGTGCCGACTGAACAGAGCCAACCTCACCATTAACTTGGAGAAGTCTCAGTTCAGAGTGCCGGAAATTTCCTTCCTAGGATATCTCTTAAGCTCGGAAGGTCTGCGTGGAAATCCCGACAAGATCCGGCCGATCGTTGAATACGAGAGACCGACAACGATAACCAAGCTCAGGAGATTCCTAGGAATGGTGAATTACTACCGACGATTCATCCCGAACTTCAGCGAGATTTGCGGGCCCCTGTCTGACCTTCTGCAATCCAAAACCAAGATCATCGGCTGGAATGATGTTGCGGAGAGAGCTTTCTGTTCCATAAAAGACCTACTAATCGCCGCACCGATTCTGGGAAGCCCTGATTTTTCCAAGAGTTCGTCATCCAGACGGACGCGAGCGATGTCGCTGTTGCTGGAGTACTCACCCAGCAACAGGAGGGTGGTGAGCGGGTAATTTCCTATTTTTCTAGGAAGCTCACCACTCCTCAGAAAAACTATCACGCTGCCGAGAAGGAAGCTCTAGCCACCCTGCTTTCTATCGAAGCATTTCGGGGGTACATTGAAGGCTACCATTTCACCTTGGTGACGGATTCGTCGGCGCTGACCCCCATCCTCAAAACGAAGTGGAAGGTTGGTTCCCGGTGTAGTCGATGGAGCTTGGACTTTCAGCAGTTCGACATGACCGTAGTGCACCGGAAAGGCAAGGAAAATGTCGTCCCAGATGCACTATCGAGAAGCATAGCGATAGTCCAAGTTTCGCCAACTTCACCGTGGTACGCATCCTTAATGGAGAAGGTTACTAGTCGCCCTGACGACTTCGTCGACTTCAAGGTCGAGAATGGTAGGCTGTACAAATTCATCACTGCCAAAAATGTACCCTTCGACTCGCGCTTCGAATGGAATCAAGTAGTTCCATCCGATGAAGTCTCCGAGGTTTTGAGACAAGCTCACGATGACCATTTTCATCCTGAGTTTGACAAAACTTTAGCTCGTGTCCAACAGCGTTACTATTGGCCCAAGATGGCCAAGGACGTCAGGGCACATATTCAAGCTTGTTCCATCTGTAAGGAGGTAAAGCCATCCTACGTCCAAACCACACCGGAAATGGGAAAAATGCGCTGTGCATCCCGGCCGTGGCAGATCATCTCGATGGATTTTGTGGGTCTGTTGCCACGTAGCCGGAAGGGGAACCAGCACATTTTAGTGATTTGCGACTATTTCTCGAAGTGGGTAATGGTTCACCCGATGAAAAAGCTGGAAAGCTCAGCCATGTGTGTGATTTTGAAGAATCAGTGGTTCTACCGGAATTCTATCCCTGAAACTATTATCACCGACAATGGCAGTACATTCATTTCAAAGCACTTCAAAGAATTATTAGACCACTACAAAATCGCACACTGGCTGAACTCCCGCTACCATTCACAAGCAAATCCGGTCGAGCGCGTCAACCGGACAATAAACGCGGCAATACGAACTTATGTTCAGGAAGACCAGCGTGTATGGGATACGAAAATCCCTGAAATTGAGCTAATGCTAAACACTAGTCTCCATGCCTCGACCGGGTTTACTCCGTATTTCATTACCCACGGACACGAGCTACCGGAGCAGGGGTCCGACCATCGTTTATTTCGCCACGGAGAAGAGTTATCCGCGGAAGAGAAAGTGGAAAGACGCAAACAGATGTTCGTCAACATTCATGAGATAGTTCGTAAAAATCTCGAAAAATCCCACGACGTGTCAAGAAGCCGTTACAACTTACGTAACCGTACGTTTGCAAAGTCCTTCGCGGTAGGACAGCTTGTCTACCGGAAGAACATGAAGCAGTCTTCGGCCGTCGAAAATTATAATGCCAAACTTGGTCGGCAGTATCTACCCTGCAGGGTGAAGGCTAAAATCGGCTCATCTTCCTATGAGTTGGAGGACCTAAGCGGGAAAAATTTAGGAACCTGGCCAGCCGTTCACCTGAAACCAGGGTAGTGCAAAATCCGCCGGTGGAACACCTGTTTTGCTCTCTTTTCCAAGTTCCATTTCCATAGAAGGACAATTCAATTTTTTTTGTATTAAAAGTGCCAATCGCCGTAGAAAAACAAAATAAATAAAAAAAATAATAAAAAAAATAATAAAAAAAAATAAACCTTCAAACTCATCGGTCTCCATCGTCGTCAGAAGTCGTTTCCTCCTTAGGCACATCATGTTTTGCCTCCTCCTCTCATTCATCTTTTTTTTTTCTTTTTTTTTTTTTCGGGGGATTGCTAATTAAAATAGTAACTCCTCACCGGTGGTAAATTTCATTGATCGATCGATTACAATTACGATCGAGTGGGTTTGGCGAGAACGCTAGACCTTCTCAAATTTTATGAGGGCCCTAGAATAAATAAACTAGTCGATAACTGGTGTGTATGTGTGTGTTGTTTTTGGTAGATGGTTTTTTACACCAGACAACTGTGCGAATGAATGGAATGAATGAAAAAATAAATTGTATGAAAGGTGGGGGGGTATGAATGAAAGGGTGAGAGCGTATCTTTGAATCCCGTCTTTCACTTCGGTGATGAATAAATAAAGTAAAGAGGTTTCTAGAATACTTATTTTCCTCTTCTTAGCTTAGGGTGAATTTACACTAAAAGTATCAACTAAGTATATAATAGCATAGTATTTCTAAATATTTGATTTTGAGAGGTTGGACCTATTTTTTCTGACGAATCACTTACCGGAAGGCCATGATCTCCGGTGACGCATATTATTTTGATCCATTTCATTCACTAGCTGAGCAGCCAGACTCTATGGTTAAGAGTTAAGTGATCTAGCGGAAAAGAGTTCCTCTCATAAGAACGGAAAAATCATTTCACTAGATCTAGTCAACTCGTTACGAAAAGAGAGCTGCGACAGCAAGAATTCCTGCCCAAGACCAAATTCCCATCGTGGCCAGACTCTATGATTGAGCGGAGTGTGATCTGGTGGAAAAGAGCTCCTCTCATAAGAACGGACAAATCATTTCACCAAATCAGTCCACCGCAAAATCAAAAGAGAACTGCGATGTTCAATTTCCATCCATTCAGGTGGCCAGACTCTATTACGGAATGGGATGTGAATTCACGGAAAAGAGTTCCTCTCATAAGAACGGACAAATCATTCCGCCAAATCTTTTCCCCATTCCGTAAAAACAGAGTTACCGTGTCCTATGTCCTTTCTGTGTAAGTAGCCAGACTCTTTTATTGAGTGGTTTGTAATATCACGGAAAAGAGTTCCTCTCACTAGAACGGACAAATAATTTCGCCAAATCAATTCACCACTCATTAAAAAGAGAGCCACCGAAACAGAGCACCCGTCCTGCTTTCCAAAAAAAAAAAACATTTTTTTTATCGAGCGGGGGAATGAATGTTACCTATCAAATCGGTCACATTTAATTTGTACAAATGAATATATTTTTATTACTAGGTGAGTTATGGTAGCTTAATTATAATTGAAGACAAAATTTAATGAAATAGAATACCGTAGAATCTTTCGAATTAGAAATTTGGATTATCCCTCCCCTCTCCTTAAAAAATACCTCTATAATCCGTGAACGCACCCTTGTCATTCTCCCACGTTGATCTAAACGTCACACCGCCGATGAGAAGAAGAAAGAAAACAAATAAAAACCGTTGGTCGCTGAAAAAACGACAGTCAGAAGGTGAACAGATCTCGAGTAATTGAGTGTCGGGAGTAATTTTTTTAACCCGCACCATTTTCTTAACTATTCACAGTGCATAGTAGTGAACCGTTGGATCGAAAAATCCATGTGTGTATCGTGCCGATTGAAGAACAGAAAGAGTAGAGAAATCGGATACTTTCCGACTATCAAGTTGCCGTGCCACCACGATAGTGCCTGTGTTCGAAGCCATTAGATAGCGGAGCAGTTCCCAGCCAAAACGACACGATCGGGTGCCATTGCTTGATGTTAGATGAACCCGTTGCACCTAACCCCCACGGAGCGTCTTGCCAAGATCTCGGTCCATATCAGCCATGACGAGAGCGAGCACACCAGTTCCGCTTGCACGATCCTGGGACTCGCCGATCCGGCAGAATGAAGCTCACCAACCTGGACACGATACCCTCAATGATTGATCCGGTAATGTGTTAAAATTTCCTTATCCTATCCTTTTGGAACACAGCTGAACACAGAAATTCAATATGAATAGATTACCTTGACCCTTAACTTGAATATTTCTCATTTAATCAAAAAAATACAATTCCTCAATTCTCCATCTTATTTTCGAGGTCCACTTTGTTTTTTTTCTAAAGGGAAGTAATTCCGTCATATCCACCCAATTCCTCCCCAGAGCCATGAAACGACCCTAAGGTCCAAACAGTCTAGGGCAAGATAAGTAGCCCCGAACAAAAAGAGTTTCTAACAATTGGCGCCCAACACAAAACAAAAGAAAAGGTTTCCATTTCAACCATAAAGTGGAACCCTTTTCAAGGAAGCCCTGGGAGGAATTGGAATCCTTTATTCCAATTGTTCTTTATAAAGTGAAAAGGTTTGTATTATAAATAATATTCCTTTCATTAAATGTTCATTTTCTGGTATGGGTTCGGATGATGAGAAAACTTAATAATTATCTTCTTTGAAATCAACTTTAGAAATCTAATCTATTATTCAGTGATACAGTGTAAACAGTTAAGCTAATAATAAGTGATTCTAATCACATCCTTTCCATTATACAGTGCTTCAAATGTGTAAATTTTTAGTTTTGTAATTTTGGTTAGGGCTTAGCATAGGAAAATAGCATAGGTGTATGCTGGTTTCTATTCTTTTGCATAGTTTATGCAATAACGTAGGCTAGAATCTAGCCTTTTCTTTTAATTAAGGCTACTTTTTCCAACTTTTTTTTTGCGAATAGTAGCTAATTAAGGGGAATTTATTGTAGGTTTAGATTATTTGGTAGATTTTTGTATATATTTTTGTATTTAATAAATTTTTCAGAGCATTTTCGATTCCGAAAATGACCGAGGCACTGATGGATTATCCCCAGGCTGTCGATAAAATTTTAGAATGGTATCACACCTTGAGGGTGGACCATCTAATGCCTTATGAGCTTGAATTCGAGCTCAATATTCGGTCGATTGTAATCCGAGACGATCCCACCTATTCTCGAAGGCGGAGAAGCCTTCGTGATCACTTGAAAAATGAGAAGGAAACCCAGAAAACTATAGAGGCGGTACTTGATGTGGATTGGGAGGAAACCATACAGTTTTGCGGTCGGAATTTCGATGAGATCGTTGAAGGTTTAAAAGAAAACGATAAGGTTCTCAGGGTTAGGGGGCAAGCAAGATTGCTGCATTTTGGCCACCGAATTGTCCTGCTAGTAAATAATGCTAGGGAATTGGGAGAAGTGGAACACTTTTTGAAAGCGATGTTAATAGACGTGGTGAAACTTTCAATAAACAATTTCTATGGGAGTTCTGAGGAACGAGGAGTGGAAAATAGAAATGAGCTGGGGGACCATTCTCTGTTGGAACTGTTCTCAACAGAGGGTGATTCAGCAGCTCGCATTTTATCCACTTCAGTGACTAGTACCGGTACTATACCTATAAGAACCGCGCCAGCTGAAATCAATGCAGCGTGTTCCCTGCTCGAAGGGACCGTAAGTGTGAATTCATTAATGGCGAGAATTAAAGAGCTTGAAGCAGAGTTGGATAGGCGAGATAAGCAGCGGGATGAGATTTATGTTACCGACACATCAAATGTGCAGTCCGGAATCAGTGTTCCGATGAATAAACCTCCGTTCACTCCCTATCCATCTCAAATTCAAGGAACTGAATATGCGCGCTCCGGTGAGTCGGTGCGAATCACCGAACCTTATGCGTACAGCTCCGCCTATCTAACGAACGCACAAGGCCATTCGGTGGCTTCTTACTCCAAACCGTGTACTACTGTTACTTTCTCGCTCCCACAGAGCTACTCGTCAGCATGGCCTCAGTCTTCTTCGTTGTGGCGGGGACACCTTCAGAAGGCTACGGGTGTACAGCCTTTCAATACCATCCCCACCACTAGTTCATGGTTCGGAAACCCAGCGCAACGCACGGCGCCAGCTTCAATTCCGTGGTCAGCTTCACTGCCTATGAATAGCACGCCGAGTTTCAATCCTTGGTTTGGGAATCCAACACTGGGCAGTGCTTGTACAAACCCTTCATGCTCTCAGAACCCGACTTTGAGAAACGTTCCGTCGACCAATCCTTGGTCTGGAACTGCTGCCTCAACTTCATACCCTTACGCCAACCCTTCATGCACTCCATATAGTACTGCTCTATCGAGTAATCAGGGCGTCATAGCCCTGTGTTTCTAAATACGATGGCGAAGATCAAGGGTTGAAGTTGAATCAGTTTTACGGGATGGTTCATGCCATGGCCGTCTCTGAGCACGCCTCAGAAGTCGAACTATTCGATTCAGCGATTCATTTATTTAAGGGACTCGCCTTACAGTGGTATATGACCATGCGAGCCGCGGGTCGCCTGATGAACTGGCAGCATCTGGTTCTAGAGCTTAGAAGGACGTTTATGCACCCTGATCTAGATATCATGATAAAAATAAAAGTTTATCAGCGGCACCAGTTGAGAAACGAAACGTTTTTCCAGTATTATCATAGCATGGAGGAACTGTTCGGAACAATGAGTGTTCCTATTCCGGAGCACGAAAAGGTCCAAATTCTGATGCAGAATGTAAGGATCGACTATAAGAAACAGCTGAATTTCCTTCCTATCGCCGACCTCCAGACACTGGTGTCTGCCGGTCAGAAGATAGACGCCGTCAACTTCTCTGTTTACAATAAGGTCTTCGGACCGTCGGTTAACATGGTAGAATGTTCTGATACCAAGCCGAAAATAGAGAAGCAAGCGAGCAAGCAACGCTCATCACAGCCACCGCATCAATCCGGCAATTTTTTTCCGCAAGCCAACCAGCATCAAAAGGGTTCCCCAAGCGGAGCCGCTGGTCCTCGTGGGCCAACGCGGTCACACATGTCACTCGAAGAAATGCTTCAAATGCCACTGCTTCAATTGCGGCAAGTTTGGGCATCGGATGGACCATTGCCGACTTCCAAAAGGAGTGCTGTGTGAGAACTGTGGGTTTCGAGGCTACCCATCCAACAACTGTCCGTATTGCGAAAAAAACGCCGCCGCAGCGAGCCAAAACCGCCGGCCGCTGAACAGCAACTTCTAGGCGTAAACCCTCCCAAATTTTTCGAGCCGGCTACTGAGAGCCTGTACCAGGTGTCTCCGGATTTGTTCACCATTTCATACCCATTTCCGAACGATAATCGTCCGTAAACTTCCGTTAAAGTTTATGGCGTAAACTTTCAAGCTCTTCTTGACAGTGGTAGTAATCTTACCCTGATCAATGACGCCGTCTGCAATTCCATCAAACCGAAGTGGATATTTTCACTTCGGGATCCCGTCCGGCTAAACACAGCGAGCGGAGAAGCACTCAGTGTACGCGGACAGATACACCTGCCTTTTTCTTGGAATGGTACCGTCAAAATTGTTCCTACTCTGGTCGTCCCCAATCTGGCCATCAGCTGTATCTGTGGGATGGATTTTTGGAAGATGTTCAATATTCAACCCACAATTACAGGATGCGCCATGATTGAAAGCTCAGAAGGAAGAAACGAGCCATGAATGGCCACCGCTCCCGTCTGTTCTAACTGCGTCAGAGCAACAGACTATCGAACAGATCAAAACACTGTTCATACCAGCCCGCCCCGGACGATTATCCATTACCCCACTAATGGAGCACAAAATAGAACTTGCCGAGGAGTGGCGGAGAAAACCCCCTTCCGACAATTACCCTACGTCATGTCTCCTAAAACACAGGGGCTGGTGTCTGTAGAATTACAGAGATTACTGGACGCGGGCATAATTGAACCCAGCAGCTCAGAGTGGTCGTTGAACTGCGTGCCAGTCGTCAAGCCCCATAAGGTTTGGCTCTGTTTAGACGCGCGTAAGATTAACGAACGTACTGTTCGTGATGCTTACCCCTTGCCGTACCCAGGTCGAATCCTAGGCCAACTCCCGAGGGCAAAATACCTTTCAACTATTGACTTGTCGGAGGCATTCCTACAAGTTCTATTGGAGAAGTCTTCGAGGAAGTATACGGCTTTCAGTGTGCAAGGCAAGGGGTTGTTCCAATATACCAGGATGCCCTTTGGTCTTGTAAATAGTCCTGCAACGCTGGCAAGACTCATGGACCGGGTTTTGGGCCACGGTGTATTGGAACCCCATGTTTTCGTCTACCTCGAAGATATCGTCGTGGTGACGGAAACATTTGAGCATCACGTCCAGTTGCTTCGTGATATTGCGTGCCGACTGAACAGAGCCAAC
>JASCZW010009076.1:0-45206 GCA_034211315.2 Aedes japonicus
GCTCAAATAAACACAATTTTGGCATACAATCATGAATTGCGTTGATTGCTGGTCAAAATACACAACGTGAAAAAACAAAAAACAAAATGCTATGGAACGGGAATTCGCGTCGAAAACAAAGAAAACACCGAGTGAAAAAAAAACAAACCGCTTTTAATTAAAATTTCATTTGATTTTTTCAGAAGCATTTTAAAATTTTCGTCCTACACTTTAACATGGGAGCTGTCAGATTTATCACCACTCGGTGTCTTCTTCTTTTTTCATGTTATTGGTAAACAAATCCACTAAAAATAAATTAACCCAAACATTCCTTTGCGTGACAAATATTACCGAACAAAAACATGAACTAGTGTTATATTGCTTAGGAATTTCGTGGAAGGAAACCTCCGCGCTCAGGAAAGGATTCTGATGGCGCAACTCTTAAGCAGGGTTTCACTTGACCACGCAACACCGCAACTTGCTCCTCTCCCGTTGGTGTAAAACAATCGAGTAGACTCATTGGTGTTTTCACTCCTACGCAAAAACGGCTTATCCGGACACCGCACCGTCTAGCGATAAACCTGCTCTAGTCCAGCAAGGATTGTATCAATGTATAGTTGTATCAATGTTAGTAAAGGGCGATACGGTCAAAATTTGGTCAATATCAACTTGACGTATTTCTTTCAATTTTGCATTTAAAACCTGAACACCCTTCATTTTGAAGGTGTGTGTGTGTAGAATGTTGCTCTATTTTGATTTTGGAATTCACTCTTCAGTTGTCAAAATGTCGTCCAAGCAAGAAGAGCAGCGTATCAAAATTTTGCTCGCGCATCGCGAAAATCCGAGCTACTCGCACGCAAAGTTGGCAAAATCGCTAAAAGTTGCCAAATCAACCGTTACAAATGTAATTAAAGTGTTTGGGGAACGTTTGTCGACAGCCAGGAAGTCTGGATCGGGGGAAATCGAAAACCGGAAGCCGCTGAGACGACAAAGAGAGTTGCCGGTAGTTTCAAGCGAAACCCTAACCTATCTCTCCGAGATGCCGCAAATAAGCTGGGTGTATCGTCTCACAACCGTGCATCGAGCCAAAAACGAGCCGGACTATCGACTTACAAGAAGGTAGTGACTCAAATCGCGATGATAAACAAAATACGACTGGCCAAAGCGCGATCCCGGAGGCTGTACACGACGATGCTGACGAAGTTTGACTGCGTGGTAATGGACGACGAAACCTAACGTCAGAAGCCGACGTACAAGCAGCTTCCTGGACGGTGGAGTTCTAGTACGGCAAAAAGGAAGGGGAAAGGTAGCAGATATTTTCACACACGAAACTGTCAAAGTTCGCAAAGAAATATCTGGTTTGGCAAGCCATCTGTACCTGTGGCTTGAAAAGCAGCATTTTCATAGCTTCCGGGACTGTCAACCAAGAAATTTACGTGAAAGCTAGACTAACATTTGAAAAGGGCGGAAGAGCCAAATGTAAACAAATCATATTATATTATATTTAGATTGAACGAATTTCAGAACTACTAATTTACCTGGACAATGACATTAAAATCAATTATGCACATTTTTAAACAAGAAGAATAATTTATGGCGTTCTTCGAATCAAACATTGCTTTAGTTATTTAGCTGTTCCGCTTACTCTGTTTTCAGTTTGTTCTCAACCTGGCAAATAGTTCAACATTTTAGGCAAACACTATTCTAATCATCATATACTTATTTCGACTTAAGCTTAAAATGTGTATTTACGGATTTTATGCGTAAATATAACTCTTATTTTTATTAAAACTTGGAAATAAACCATTACGCCTTAATCACTAAGTAGAGAGTCATTTCGCCGCATATTTTCGCCCGTTATAAATTTGAATTGGAATTACGCCGTGGAGATAATGCTGTTGATTTCCATTGAGGTTGTTACGCCGTCGATAGGTTGCCATGGATAATGTTTCATGAAGCTTGATTTTGCTTCGCGCTGAAGAAAACAAATTGAAATCGGAAAATGCAAAAAAGTGCCGAGAATCTATCATGTAAGTGCCAAAAATTTATCAAGTAAGTACAGTTCAAATGTGTTCTTAACGCGGATATAATTTTTAAGAAGCGACAACGGATACAGCGGGTTTCATCGACGGCACGGAGTTCAGCTTGAGTGCATATGAGGTTATATATAGGAACCCTCATATTCCCTCAACTCCTTCACATGTAGAGTCCAACAGAGTCCAAATTTAATTCTTCCGGCAGATGCACCCATTCAAACCACATAAGGCAGGATGGTACGCACGGACGATCCGTTTTTGACGTTCCGTTCGTCGAATCGTATCGCATGGATACCGCACTGCTAGCATCTACTACGGACCCGAAAGGTAAGAACTTTCAATACAAACCGATCCTTTTGTTAAGATTTGCTTTTCAAAACCTCCCCGGACAGAATTCTTCTATACCAGTTACCTGCCGGCTCTCCTGTAAGATGTCGTGGCAAAGAAAATTCTGCCACTGAATGGGATATGCAATGTGACGATGACGAAGACTATGTCCCGCAAGGAGATGCGAGCTTGCTAAATGATTTCTCGATATTCGAGTGTTTTGAGCCATACCGGAATCAATCAATTGAGGATGAAGACCGTTTGAAAGGTAATTTGGACATTCGAAACGCATCGAGGCAAGAACAAGGGCTATTGATATATGTGGGATGAATCCCGAGGCCGAAGAGGAGCTAATGAAATCGGTTCGTGCCTACTATTAGACTTAAAGGATTTCCTTGCTGTTAACCTTGATGTAAAACTAATAAATTTATATTCTGATCGCTGTGGAGGGCAGAACCTCAACTTCATTGTCTGCATGATGCTGAGTTACATCACTCTCCTCGCTCCTAGTAGGGCGCTGTATGGTGCATCAGATCCGCTATACGCTATATGCACTACTAGCGACGTTATGTTTAACGCATAGAACAAGAGTAAAATCCTCCAAAACCGTAATTGATCCAGCCCACAAATCTCCTCATTTGATATAACAGCTTTGGTGCCATCGCGTTGTCTATGTCCATGACTGTTAAAACTTGATTACGAATCCGCAATTCAAATAGTACAATAAGAACAATGTTCATTTGATAGACTGAACTCTTATCTCTAATTTTTCTAGTAGTACCTAGACTCATCTAATTAGTAAAATTAACTGTTTAACTATGGTAACACTGGGTCGTAATTCCTCGCCACTTGATTAGTGTGACTGAAGAGCGTAAAAACAAATAAGATGCCAGAATGTCATAACTTAACGGCGTATTTCCAGTGATGGCGGTTTAACAGGCGAAAAACCTAAGGCGTAATAACACTCTAAGAATAAACAGGGCGTATTTTGGTTTTTATCAATTTTTAACTCAATAAAACCTATTTCTGGATAAATTGTGTGATAAGGTTAAGCACTGCATTATTATACAAAATCTGAGCACAAAAAATGGTTCATTGGAGCTTTATATGGAAAATAGGATTTGATTTTCGTTTTCCAATCTTTGCCTCCAGTTTTCTCGGTTTCGTGATTTTGGAATACCGCCCTTTTCAAATGTTAGTCTAGAAAGAGTGTTTGAATAAACGTCTGCTGCCTTTCCTGAAGAAACACGGTTGTTCCGTACTGTTTTGGCCGGATTTGGCATCTTGCCATTACGGTAAAAAGGCCATGGAGTGGTACGCCGCCAACAACGTGCAGGTGGATTCCTGGGCGATAAGAACCCTCCCAACACGCCAGAGCTCCGCCCAATTGAGAAATACTGAGCTATTGTCAAGCGGAACCTGAAGAAGACCAAAAAACTGTTAAGGACGAGCAGCAGTTCAAGGCAAACTGGCTTTCTGCGGCGAAGAAGGTGGACAAGGTGGCTGTACAAAATCTGGATGGCGGGGTCAAGCGTAAGGCCCGGCAATTCGGATTTGGAAAAGCGGAAGCCTCAACTGAATATTTTTTCCTGAATTTTATACTCAA
This sequence comes from Aedes japonicus, assembly GCA_034211315.2. Classification (NCBI taxonomy): domain Eukaryota; kingdom Metazoa; phylum Arthropoda; class Insecta; order Diptera; family Culicidae; genus Aedes; species Aedes japonicus. The sequence continues at coordinate 3,949 of JASCZW010009076.1, forward strand.
TTGAACTTGAAAAAGAAATTTAATTTGATTTTTTAAATAAACGATTTTCACCGATTTACACGCGTTTTCCCTTTGACCAAATTTTGACCGTATCACCCTTTAATAAAATGAAAGTTAACTGTTACTATTGTTAATAGGTTAGTTATGTGAGGTGGCAAACGTGCCAGTTGGTTAGTGCAACAAGAAAAGGTAAAACTAGTGTAAAAAGAAACATGAAAATTGTACATATTAAAAGTGACGGCACTTGTCGGGGTAGGTCGGAAGAGGTCCTGATACCGGGTCTTTTTCTCTTTCTTCTGCAGTGGGTGGCGAAGCGAGGGGTGATCGGGTAGTGGACAAGACAGTGCTGGCCAATTCCCAGCACAGGCGCGCAGCCTTTCGAAACAGGAATACTCCCGGAAACGTCAAGGACGGACAGATCTCGAAAAGCATGCGTCTCGCACTCATTCCCGAAGTCTGCGAAGCCAGATTCAATCTGCTTGCCTTTGGTCATGGGTTACAACGCATTCACTCGCTGGCCCAGCCTTCCGCCATTGAAGGAAGAAAATGCTGCCGATGCCAGGTGCTTGCTGGCGCCAGCAGCAGCGCTCGCTTCACGCTCCGATCCCGAAGGTGGAGTTTTGCTGCTGCTGCTGTGACTACCGTTAGGATCATCGTCGTCCTTGTTCCTTGGGCTCCAAATGCAACCTACATAACTATTCACTCCGAAGCCGATCAATTTATGGAAACGAATTCCGGTCAGTTACTTCGCCAAAATTTCAAAGCAATACATACGAGCATTTCTCTGCCAAATGAGCAAATGACTGAACTCGACCCTCTCCGATTTGGATGAAATTTTGCACATGTCTTCGGAATTGGTGATGATGGATTTTTCGCGGGTTAAGGGAATTTTTTGACTCAAGAAATTTTTTTCAAAAGGGCGTATGTGTTTTGTCATGCGTATTTTTCAAAAAATCATAACTCAAAAACCGTTGGTTGTAATAAAATTGCGTCTGAGAAGAAGTTGTAGATAATTAATTTGACTTTATGAGAAAAATATGTACACTGTAAAAAAATATTTTTTTCTTCAAACAAAATCAAAAATTAAACTTAAAAATCAATTAGCAAATCTGTCCAACGTACGGTTTTTATAAAAAAAAAATTCAAAAAGGCTTTGAGTCATAAAAAGAAGAATACAAGTTTTTCTACGATGGAGCAACTTAATATAAAAAAGTTCTGAGAAGTAAGAAAAATTTAATTTTTTTTTCAATTTCTTGTTTTTGCATAAATAACCATATTTTAATAATATAATACGATTTTTATAGTAATTTTAAACAAAAATGCACTTGGTTAACCACATTCTGTATGTATCCGTTTTCGAGATAATTTGAAATTAATGTTGAAAAAATGGCTTTTTCCATGAAAATATCCCTTTTTCAAATGTTAGTCGTGATTGTCCATCTGCAAAAGTATTCTTTTCAAATTGTACTATAAAATTTTCTCTACAATATATCTCTTATTACCTAGAATACTAGACAAACTGATTCCTGATATTTACTGTAGGTAACACGACGAAAATTTGCTGCTTTTACTTACAGTATATTATGAAAACCTAACCCGAAACAAAAATAATTAGTATTCATGTTAGTGTACAAGCGTATTTTGTTCAGGTAGAAACATAATGTATTTAATTAGTTAAACTGTTTATACAATGTAAGAATACAATTGTTACGCCCATTTATAATCCTATTCATGCATTCCCTTTGGTGTTGACAGAAAATATAATTACTACATACCGCTGCCAATACCAATATTTCAAAAAAGTACCTAAAGTGCGTACCTAGTACGTATAAAAAGGATTACTATTTACAAAGTCATGACATCAGTTTCACAGTGTCTTTCATAAGTAGCGTAAAGTGTAAAACGATTTGAAATGGAACTCGAAACAACACATTGTTGTAAACCTTTTCGTGAAATCGGGAGACGGTGTTCGCCAAACTTAGAAATTTAACTGGACAAGTTAATTGAAAAATCTTTTATCCATGCGAGTGTACGGTCCATTTGGACACGTCATTAAGAATTTGTGATTCATGTCGGTTATATTCGTATCGTCGTAATCCTGTCAAAAGAGTGGAGCAACCAGAAAACGGTGGACATGACGAAGCATTCCAACCACATACGGAACGATTTGGAGGAAATACCATCGGCATCTTCTCAGGACAGTGACCCACCGGATTATTCCAGGATGCACAATATTGAGTTATTCAACAATGGAATTGCAGGAATAAATGGGTCTCCGATATCCATTAGAGAGTTTAAAAACGTTAAATACCGTCGGCAAAAATTTGCCGAAATTGTAGCAGGTATTAGAAAATATCTATTCAGCTTACCACCACAAGAAGAAGTCGAAGAGTTAGCTACATTGAAAACAAAGGTTGTGGAATATGATGAAATTATTTCAAATTGAAAGAAAAATTCATAGAACCAGATTGTTCGAGAATAGATAAAATACGTATATTAACAGTTTTGCCTAATTCGTGGACAATTCAGCTGATAACGAGCAAATTTGAAACAAACAAATACCTTGCATTACATGCAAAAGGAATTGGCAGCCGAAAATGGAGTATTGGCTACCGCAACGACAGATCGGGAATCTTTTGAATCCGGATATAAAGAATCCAGTATGTATTTTGACGAGGACGATATCAGCAGAGCCATGCTCGGGACAAAGAGATTATGTCTCTGTAAACACTAATGGTAAGCGTCAACAAGTTCAAAAACGGTTATTACTTTCATCACTTAGAGAAACTTTCACTCGATTTAAAAAAGTCAGTGAACATAAATTGGATTTAGTACTTTTTGCAGCATTACGACCAAAACATTGTAAATTGCTAAATGCTTCAGGTTCTCACAACGTTTGCGTTTGCGCAATTCACGAAAATATTATTTAATGCTTCACAGTTTAAAAAATATTCATTCAACACTGATTGCAATCAACATTTTGAGAAGTTATTGTGTAATTCATCATCAAGATCAAAATATTGTTACCTCCGTAGAATGCGAAAAATTGTCCCACGCTGACAGAATTTGAGATAAGATTTTTAAAAGAACTTGAAAACATAACTTGTCTGAGATATCGTTCGAACAATGGATTACAACTGATATATGTAATTTAGAAACGCTATTAAAACCTGTCGATGAATTTGTTGAGTATTTTAGCGAGAAATTAGAAAAACTATTAACTCATGATTATATAAAAACAAAGCAATCTAAATTTTTGAAAAGATACAAAGTCTTCATTAAAAGAAGGAGAAGTAGTTATCATTTGCGATTTTGCAGAGAATTATTCATTTGTACTTCAGGATGCTGTTCAAAGTCATCATTGGAACAATGATCAGGCTACAATTCATCCGTTTATTATTTATTATATGGAGTCAGTCATTACTAACGTATTTAAATCAACTAACGAATATAAAAAAGGCCATTTTTATGTCTAATGGGGCTGCTTCCCAATACAAAAATAGAAAAAATTTGCAAGCCTCTGCAAGTTTAAAGAGAAATACAACATTGATTCTGAGTGGCATTTTTTCGCAACTTCACATGGTAAGGGACCATGTGATGCAATTGGCGGCTACATTAAAGATCGAATGGCAACAAGAGCAAGCTTGGCCAAAGAACAATAACAAGTGCGAATACTTTGTAAGATTGGGCTTTTAAGAAAAATCAAGAAAATTTCTCAAAAATATCATCTTGCTATGTTTCACAAGAAGAATATGAAGAGGGAGCTGCAGAATGGGGTGGTAGTTATCAGCAAACAAAAATGATTCTTGGTATACAGAAATATCACTCCTTCATTCCAGTTGTAGATAACAAAATCGCTGCGAAAATATTTTCAACTGACGAAATACTGAGTTTTCATAATATTTATAGGAATGTTAGGAAATAGTGTTTGTAAAAAGGTAAATACAATTTTTTTTTAAAATAGTAGAAAAATTAAATAAATCATGTATGACCAAAAAAAAAAATTAAAATTTTTATTTGGTAATTAAGATTCGTTAATTTCGTTAATTAAGAAGATGTTCAATCTTCTTGGTGTCAACATAGGATAGTTGTTGAAAATTTTATGCACAATTTGGAAAGAAATACTTTTGAAGATGGACAATCACGACTAACTTTTTGAAAAAGGGATATTTTCATGGAAAAAGCCATTTTTCGACATTAATTTCAAATTATCTTGAAAACGGGTACATACAGAATGTTGCTCACCAAGAGCATTTTTGTTTAAAATTACTATAAAAATCGTATTATATTATTAATATATGGTTTTTTATGCATAAACAACATATTACAAAAAAACTTGAATTTTTTTTACTTCTAAGAACTTTTTTATCTTAAGTTGCTCCATCGTAAAACAACTTCTATTCTTTTTCCTATGACTTAAAATCTTTTTGGATTTTTTTTTATAAAAATCGTACGTTGGACAGATTTGCTAATTGATTTTTAAGTTTAATTTTTGATTTTTTTGAAGAAATTTTTTTTTACAGTGTACATTCATAAAGTCAAATTAATTATCTACAACTTCTTCTCAGACGCAATTTATCACAACCAACGGTTTTCGAGTTATGATTTTTTGAAAAATACGCATGACAAAACACATACGCCCTTTTGAAAAAAATTTCTTGAGTCAAAAAATTCCCTTAACCCGCGGAAAATCCATCATCACCAATTCCGAAGACATGTGCAAAGTTTCATCCAAATCGGAGAGGGTCGTGCAAGATTTTGACTTTTTCCGGCTGATTTTATCTGGAAACGCTCATACGCGAGACTAGATGTAAAAAATAAATGACACGAGCTATAACAAACACGTAAACTCGCGATCAAAGCATACTGCGATCTACTCTAAGTTCTTTGATTACGAAAGTGATCCCGTTGATTTCGTACTACTCCAGGACAACATTTAAATGGGCTGCAAAATGGTGAGTCGACAGCTGTGATGGAGCGTGCGTCCCCGCAACATAGCTCTGGTCCTCACAAGTTCTTACCTCATGCTTCCACGGGTCAGCAGATGACAAAGACCGCCAGCTAAGGGTTGCCTACTTAGCTGGTAGTGCAGCCTGGGCACTGTTGTCCTTCTGACTTCAGCTAGATTGAGGAGGTGCGTGCCGAGCGTCTGTCCACCAAGGAGGTGCGGCTAAAACAGCGGCTGAGTAAGAAACGCTGTATCTTGTCAGCTATACCTTAGGAGGCAGTCCCACCAACGCAATGTAGGCAGCGCGGTAAGATAGCATGCTGAAGTCTTACCCTACCACGAAAAATGTAAGTATTCTTTATTTTGTGACATTTTTCCTCATTTTATTGCCCACAACTATTTTATAGGGAACAGTAGAAATATGCAGTTCATTTACTATTGCAAATAAAAACAAAAATAAATGTGTTAATTGAATCTAAAGTTCAGTATAGCCGTAAAATTTTCATTTTGTCTTAACTTTTAAAAATCATTTATGCTAAAAATGTCTACTGTTCCATTAACAACTATATAACGGGGATTCCCTATGGGGTAGCCTAAGGCAGTCGAAGGATTTGTTGACTTGACAAGGGTTCGTGGAGTCGCCAGTCCCTTGTCATGCGAAGACACGTGGCCTTCTGGCCGTAGTCTTCCGAAGGTCCTCACTGAGATCGGCTGACCCTGCTACAAGAAGCCACCACGTAGGCTTTTCTCTCAGAACAACCTGCTGAGAATAGTCCTGCAGCCATAGGTAATCCTTGCACTGATGGTTCTTATTACACATCACACATCACATCACATCACTCCAGGACAACATTTAAATAGTGTCAGGAAGCTTGATCCGGCCAGAGGATCGTAGGGCCCTCGTGTTGCTTAAAGAGAGGAAGCAGGCGCTTCTGTAGACACTCCTTGAGGTACATCTTCCCGTTTGCAGTCCCGGTAGTCACGAACGGCACACTCCGTTTGCCACATGAGCAGATCACTTGCCAAATCATGTATTTCTTGGTAGACTTTGAAAGTTTCTGCTTCCTTACTTCCTTCGGAACATCAAACTTGTGCTGGGTAGTGAAGAACAGAAGCCCCGGAAGCTGACGGAAATCCGCCTTGACGTAAGTCTCATAATCCATAATGAGACAATGAGGCTGCGTCAGCAGCTGAGTGTAAGGTTTCCGGGCCCGTGACTTTCCCATCGCATTTTGCCGTTCATCATGATTTGGAGCCTTCTGCACTTTGTACGTATGCGGTCCCTCCCAGTCTTTGGCTCTCTGAACGAAAGGCTTGGACAGATTCAACTGTTTGGCCACATCCCTGATCGAAGCATTCCATTTATACGCTTTCACAGCACGCTGGTGATCCTGATCACTAATAGAAAATCCATTTTGACCGCATTTCTCTATCCGTTTGATACTCTGAGTTTCGTAGTACCGTTAATCAAACGACTCATCGTTGACTGCACGATTCCGAGTTGTTTTCCGCAAAAAAACTCTAAACTACTTCTACCCAAACTTTCAAGAGAAAATACCAATGTGATGTGGGTCACCCTTAATATCAGTAAGTGATTGTCGTTAAATTAAAAATCAGTTAATTTGACGTTCACTCGAGTAGTAGTCTTTGGCAAAGTTTTCAAAAACTTTTTGAAACTTTCAGGAGATGTATTAATTCACATGGATTATGTTTCTGGCATAACTACTTTAATCAACTTCCTTACCATCGCTGAAAGCCGCACCTTTCCCTTAAGACCCCTCATAAAATTTTAGTGCAATGAGTGGAGACCGACATTTTTGGTACTTTCGTCGCTTTCTTTCTTCAACTCCAGCTCGTTCTTAAACACCTTGGACGATTTTCGAATTTTCGCCTTCATTTTGGGCCAAAATCTTTCCACCGGACGAATCTCTGGTGAATTTGGGGGGTTGGCAGTTTTTGGTACAACAACAACGTTATTGTCTCTGTACCAATCCAACGTTGATCGCGCGTAATGGCATGATGCCAGGTCCGGGCAAAATAATGTCTCGCCTCCAATGGATCACAGGAAGGGCAACAGATGCTTCTGGAGGCACTCGGTGCGGTTAATTTCGCTGTTGATGGTACCCGTTGTGATGTACGGCTTACTCAGTTTACCGCATTGGCATACGGCCCGTCAGAGCAAGTATTTTTCGGCGAATTTGTCCACTTTCTTCTTCCTTATGTCTTCCGAAACATCAAACCGTGATTCGGCAACGTAGAACTCCAGCCCCGGTATCTGCTTTGCGTCTGCCTGGATATAGGTTTCATCATCCATAACCTTACACATCGGTTTCGTTTACCACTCTCGATACAGCTTTTTTGCGCGGGATTTGGCCACCGTGTTTTGTTGATCACGCCGGTTCAGAGCCTTGCCGGACCTTGAATACACGAAGCCCGGCTGTTCATGGTTTGCTAAACGAACCAAGCGGAACACTTGCCTTCAGAGCCGCGTCGCGAATCGTAGAGGTTCGAGATTACACTGAAATAATCCAGCACCTTCCGAGGCCTTCAGAGCGTCAGCAGATCTTTGGTTTTCTTCCACTTCCGGCCCGCCGTTCGGTCGTCTGGGACTCCTTAAACGATTTGCCACCAGAGACACTGTTGTATGGGTGATTAGGCTGATGCAAAATTTGAAATATTTGCTCCCCTAAGCTTAATCGACGCCAATTTGGGTCCTGAGAGTCCCCAAAAATTTTTAACACATTTGGTTTTAATTTGGCTTTGCACACGCTATTCAAAGTTTGTATGGGAATTAGTATGAAGAATCTCAAACTTACAAATCCAGATCCCTAACATCTTGATATTATGTCCTTAAACCAAATCTTAAATACATTCATATAGTGTAAGTTGTCAACTATCAAAATGCCGAAGATACCTGACATGTAAATATTATACAAAAATAGTTATTCAATAAAACATAAAATACACACTTCAGGTATGATGTTTTATTCTTATTTGTGTTTTCTTATTATTTATATGTTTTTTATAGTTTATATTCATTTATTTTATGTATTATATTTTATTTATATTATTTTATATATTTTATATATTTTTTATTTAGATATTTTATATACATTACATATTTTTACTTCTTATTATTATATTTGTTGAATAACTATTTTTGTATAAAATTTACATGTCAGGTATCTTCGGCATTTTGATAGTTGACAACTTACACTATATGGATGTACATAAGATTTGGTTTAAGGACATAATATCAAGATGTTAGGGATCTGGAAATGTAAGTTTGAAATTCTTCATACTAATTCCCATACAAACTTTGAATAGCGTGTGCAAAGCCAAATTAAAACCAAAATGTGTTAAAAATTTTTATGGACTATCAGGACCCAAATTGGCGTCGATTAAGCTTAGGGGAGCAAATATTTCAAATTTTGCATCAGCCTAATGGGTGATTCCCAGTTGTCTTCCGATCCATCTCATGGTCGCAGTCGGATTTTCCATGACGGCACGCAAAATTCTCCGGCGATTTTCTTCTGGTTTCGATGACATTTCAATAACCGATTATTATGAAATGTAACATGCACATGTAAACAATTCACTCCAAACTAGTTATACCCAGATTATCATCAATTTTTACCACGGACAAAAAAATACACACGGATAAGAGGAATGGTGCATTTTGTATCAGAGTACAGGCCTTAGTTTATCAAAGATTTTTCCTAAACAGACAGTAAACATTTCCTATCTACTCAGCTGAACAGCTAGAAGAATGAGAACAAAAAGTATGGTTTTCCCATAGGGAATATAAACTTCAAAAGGAGAGTGCAGTTCGAGTTAGGAATTAATTGAGCTCAGATTTTGGGAGGAGAGTCAGGATCAGATCGATTAAGTTGGGCCAAAGCTAAATATTTTAACCACCCTAGTGTGCACATTGTGGTGAGCATTCGATTGGGTATCTGTTTCAGCAAATGTCAATCTGTTGCAGGACCACGGCGGGACAATTTCAACTCTTTAATCGTTTTCGACCACATTCGTCAAATACTCATATATGAGTAAATGTGATTGGGATTGACAAGTCGATCTAACCTACACCCCGTTTCATTCAACTCATTTAACTCATTAACTCACTTTTGAGCAGATCCACTTTTATGAAAATTGAGTAACATTTCCGTGAGAGACCAAGAGATAGTATAATTGTACTCAAAAAATTAATAAATGAAACGGAAGTGTAGTACACCGACTTAAATCAGATCGATGTTTCAGATCTGTCGACATGTCAATCCTAGTTACATTTACTCATATGTGAGTGACTCCACTTTGACGCAGGCTATAAAAAACGATCAAAAATTGAGTCAAATTGTCACGCCGTGCGCAATCATGATGTGAGAATGAAGGCGAACACGAAATTATTGCGACACCGAAAATGTCATGCCAATTTTCTTATAATGTTTAGAATCAAACCAAAATTTTAGGGTAGTTTTATACATATATTTACTTCAAAATCAAAGAAAAGTTAATCGATGGAGCCTTGAGTGTAAAATTGAACGCATTTTCGCTTGATGCCCTCCATCAAAGTCTTTACAGTGTCATCCGGTACCAGTTTCTCAGTTTTTTCCATTTTCTTAACTATGTCCTTCTCGTCTTTGACTGTCTTCTTGCTGTTCCGAAGTTCCCGCTTCATCATTGCCCAGTACTGCTCCAACGGGCGCAGCTCCGGACAGTTTGGCGGATTCATGTCCGTGGAACAAAATGGACAAAATTAACCATACCACTCCAGGACACTTTTAGAATAGTGGCATGATGCCAAATCTGGCCAAAATAGCGTAGTTTCGTCGTGCTGCTGCAAGAACGGCAAAAGGGCTTCTCGAGGCACTCAGATTTGATAGATCTCGCCATTTACTGTGCCCCCTGTACACGAACTGCCCTTTCCCAGGCGTCTGCATGAACACGGAACGCTTCGGCGACCTCGCCGTCCATCACGCATCCGATTTCTTGCCAGCACCCGATTTGCCCGAGATCGGCCGCTCATCGCGTTCAAAGCCCTGTACCTTTTCGTATAGTCCAGCCTTTCCCGTGATGAGCGTGAATCTGTCGCCTCACGGTCATTTTCTTGGACTTCTTAATCACCCGACCTTCTCGTCTTTTGTACCCGGTCCCAGCTACCTTCCACGCCGCGGTCCAACGTCAACTGCTCCTGAACCGCTCCACTCGGAACGGTTGTTCAGAATGTCAAAAATTCCAGGTGTTTGTAAAGAATTTGTTCTCTCGACTCGCGTTGGTTCACCTCCATTTTCGTTGAATTGAAAAACACGACTTCGAGTTTGACAGCATGTAAACAATACACATCAATGAGAATGTGTGCAAAATTTGGTTGATTTTCACCCAATGGTTAAAAAGTTATGCCCTGTTGAATGTGTCGCAATAATTTCGTGTTCGCCCTTTAATTAGAGAGAGGCAGAAATACAACCAAGGTACAAGTCGTTTCCGTATCCACCTTAATTTGTATGGTACGGTGCTCACTATGAACCCATTATCTTGCTATTGAATGCACACATTTTAGTTTGAATGAATTTGGAGATGTAACAGCATGTATTCACACTGCAAATTTGACATAAATATCGATACATTTTCAGCGAATCCATCGGAAAAATCCCACCTATTTACACAATCGAGACCAGCAAAAAAATGGTCTGACACTTGATTAACAAAGAAAATGTCATGTTTAATAATAAATTAATTCACCCTCTTACTGTATCGGGCTACTATGTAGTGTCATGCGAAAGAGCTGTTCACTTCCCACAAGCTCTTTCAAACATTTGTGCAAAGTTCAATTCACCAAGATGCAACTTTGGCCTGGCATCGTGAAACTCTTGCCAGGGAATACTTTGTGGCTGTTGGATCGTTGGTAGGAAATTTTGCGGTGAATAGTTTCCCCAAACGGTTGGCTAAATTTCGGAAACAAATTCAATGAGATGTTATTAGTTTAGATTGCCAGCGGGATAATTTCTGGCTGCATTGAAGTGCACTTCAAATTCGGAAAATGTTTCACTATATATGCAGTTTGCTACGTGTGCAAATGTTGCACCTTCCTTCGAATGACCCTCATTTGGAGGCAATAATCCTCGTTCCTAGTGTCCTTTCGCACGGATTGGTACGAGCTGGATTCGGTTGTGAATAATTTTCGGGCCGATAGTGAAGTGAACTGGCATTAAACCTTGAAGTTATACGTTGATATGCATGCTGATGACGTTTTGAAATGCAGTTCTTTTTTTACTCTCGAAAACCGTTTGATGATTCAAGTGAAGCACACAAAGTGCAGAGAGAGAAAAACTGTCATCCTTGGAATCCGGTACGTTCAAGCGTGTCCGAAAGCTAAGTCTGATAAAAGTGTTTGAGCCGATGAAAAAAAATCGTTTGGAATATTTTATTCATGAACTATTCTCACCGAATATGAATATTCAATTTTTGGTCATATCGGTTCAGCGAACAAGAGACCAGAAATACAAAATTCCTTACACATAACTGCCACAGCAGTTCATCGATAGCCCGTTTCGGAAAACTGATGCTCCGGAAAAGTGGTGCTAAAATGTGTATGTGTGTGTGTGTGTGGTGCGGAAATTCGAGCTCTAACATCATTTCGGAAACAATATTGATAGCTCACCGAGGAAAAGCAGAATTGGTCGACACATTCCCGTCCGTTGCCGAATTGCCGGAACGATTGAGTACAATTGAAACACGTGCATACACAATTGGATACAATTTTGAATTTTTGAAATGTGATCCTTTTTGCAAGGGGGATAGGGATGGGGTGCATTCGGGAAACAGTTTCCGTTCTGGAATGTCCTGTTGCGGACTTCAGGTGCACACTAAATTGCTTCCTTTGGAAGCCACACTGTGCGTTTTGGCTTTTGTAGTATTTTTTGGGGAAATAATAGATTGTTCTTTGTTTTGCAGAGTTGCATTGGATTGGCTCGTTTGATTTAGATCTGTCAGTAGAAATCAATCTGAAACATATTTGCAAGAACCGGTTGGTGGTTATTCAAGATTGAAGTTGAGGTTGATTCAAGTTGAAAACTGAATGTGGCTAGAGTGAGTTTGTTTGTAGAGTAGACTTCTCTACTAACAAAATTCCACTTTGTGAGTGGCTCCAACAGCATACCTTACTTTTGGTATAAATCGATTCATAATTTATCGAGCGTGTTTGAAAAAATCGTTTGTTTTCTTATAGAGTAAAACACTATCACATTTTGCGATTAACCAAAACAGCATCCTTTCTGTTGGTATAAATCGACTCTTATAAAAAATAGGAACGTATATTTAAATATGCGTTGCACAAATTTAGCTGCCCAACTCAAAAACATAACTTGTGATGTAATGATCAAAAATGCATCTTAAAGACATGATCTCATGTGTTATCATAGTTCACACAACTTATTTTTGGTATCTTAAAGGACAAAAACAGTGCAATAAATCGATTTATTTGAAACATCTTTAAGGTCATAGTAGAAGCATTTAGATACAGATTTTGCATGATGCCTTGGTAGTTTCTAGCATCATAATAACATATATGTCGGTTGTGAACGGTTGTAATGATACTTTATTGCGCACTTTTTTTGCTATCGTGTATAACTCGTTATCTTTTCGGCGATCTATTGTTCAGTGGTGCGAGTGATCGAGTGAGCTCAGAAAAATAATAATAGAACAGATTTTAGGTGAGATATGACGGTAATTTGGTAATCAAATACGATATTATTTCACCATATTCGCCGTATCATCATGGTATCCATGCTTTGCTTTGAAATATTTTTTTATCAGACTTAGCGCGTTATTTTTTATTTCGATTATCTATTGTTTTGTGGTGCGAGTGATTGCAGAGCACATCCATAAGAAGTTTGTCGATAGTTTTGAATATTTTTCGCGAGTGGATGAAAAGTCGGGTTTCGTCGAGTAAGATATGTCGGTGGTGAGTATATAATTAATTGTGATCCAAATTATTTGTTCTCCTTGTTCTTGGGGCCACTCTATCTTGGAACAAATAAACCACTGTCCCATTTTGTAAGTGACTCCAGCGGCATCTGTACTGTTGGCGTGAATCGGTTCAAGTTGGCTCTCAGGCGTTGAGAATAATTACCTTGTTTTCCTAATGAAATACCACTACCACTCTCTGTGAGTGGCACGGATAGCATCCTTACTGTTGGTTTAAAGCGGTTCAAATCAAAAATCGGTACTAATATTCAAATAGTACCGACAGCTCATCGTTAACCAAAACGAACCCTGCTGCTACCCAATCTTGTTATTCAAAATCCCAATGATTTCTCGCGGAAGTGCAGTGGACTCCGCGGCTTTCAATAAAGCAAATATCACGTCAACATATTCCTACCCTTTCCTTACTTTACCTGCATTCGGACGGGGCCGGCGCCGATATTGCCTTAGTTTGGGATCACCAGTTTTGACAAATTGAAGATGTATGTTAGCCCCAAGCATCATCTGTTGGTTCTGTGTGTAAAAACAGCTGATCTGGCAACAATGGAGTAGCTACTTCGGGCAGTCAGTCATGATCAAGTAATTCCAAATTAAAAATAATTGCCGAAACACATGAACATAACATGTTTATTTAAGAAATGTCAAATTAGCAGTAGTAAACAAAGATTGAATTTGAAAATAATAAAAAATAACCCATTTCTATTCTCATCTACATTCGAACAGGGCTGGCGCTGATATTGCTATAGTTTCGGATCACATTGAGGAAGTTTGTTTTGTCAAAAGTTTGTCCCATATCAAAAAGACCGCGCTCCTAAATGGACGTGTTTTGAAAATTGGCTTATAATTTTTTTCGCAAAGTAAAGTAAACGAAGTAAAATGGTTAAGAGAGAAATTGTGCAATATTTGAGGTAGGCTTTTTGGTGATTTTTGTGACGGTCATCAAACTGAATCTCATTTTTTTCATTTTCTGATTTTTCACTTTATTTTTAGAAGATATCACGAACAACAGCACGGAAACTCAACTAATGTTATGTTTAAGGGCTCAATTGACTCAATAAATATGCGCCGTTTGCAGATTGACTCAATAAATATGCGCCGTTCGTGAAATGAGCTGGTTTTCAGAACAACGATTGACCGTAGAGGGAGATTCTAACGACAATGTTACGTAGATTTTGACGGGTGGGACGGATCGAGAGTTTTACCGAGTTTGCGAGTCTTTGTTTCAAGGGATTTGCCGTTTTGCATGAGCATGTGCATGATTGACCGCCCGAGGTTGCTACTCCGTTGTTGCCAGATCAGCTGTCATTACACAGAGAACTAACAGGTGATGCTTGGGACTAACATACATCTTGAATGTGTAACAACTGGTGATCCCAAACTAAGGCAATACCGGCGCCGGTCCCGTCCGAATGCAGGTCAAGTAAGGAAAGGGTAGGAATATGTTGACGTGATACTTGCTTTATTGGAAGCCCCAGAATCCACTGCACTTCCACGAGAAATCAATGGGATTTTGGATAACAGGATGGGGTAGCAGTGGGGTTCGTTTTGGTTAACGATAAGCTGTTTGGTTAAATATTTGAAAATTAGGAGCGATTTCCGATTTGAACCGATTTAAACCAACAGTAAGGATGTCATTGGGGCCACTCACAAAGTGTGATTGTGGTTTTGACGTAGACTACGTCTTACGGCAAGGGTAGGGTGTCAAATGAAAATCTAAAATATTGCGACCGTCACGAAAAACCGTACGTTTTGTACGCGAATAACTCAAATAATACACAGAAAATTTACATGATATCTTCTTCAATCGGTCGGAAATTTTACCGCGCTCTAATTCAATTGTCAAACATTATTCTCAAACAATAGTAAACTATTGAAAATAACGCAAATATAAGGTGATGTCTTATAATGTCATTTTGCAGAGTAAATTTACCAAATTTCCTACCACAGATTTCAAATCGAAGCAAGGAACGTCTTGTATCATCTTGTTCTTCTTTGTATTAGAGAGAGACTTGAACCAAGACTTGAACTTGCCATTCGTCTCTCCATGTACGTCTCGCATGCAGCTGAGAACGGCATGCAGCTGAGAAAGCACACTTAGGAAAAATTTGCCTCATTCGTTTGGCAGCATTGAAGCTGTGCGGAGCTGATAGCTGGTAGCTGGTCGCAGCTGCTTCATTCGTCCGGCAGCGGAGTTGGTCGCAAAGGCAGATGATGGTGGTCGCGTAGCAGCTGGTGGTGGTAAGTACCAAGGCTCTCCCAAACAGCGATCGTCGCGATGAGGTAAAATGGCGGATTATGGATGGGGGCGCACAATCGCGTCGGTTTGTGCAAGCCGCTATCTTACCTCATCATGGCGATTGTTTCGCCGCGACTTCGAAAAACGCTGCTGTTTGGGGGCAAGCAGCAGTAGGTGGAAATAATCTGTCCTTTTGAGGACCATTAATTAAAATAAAAGAGTTGTTTATTAAAGAACTAATCTTAAATTTAGTTCGGTGCTCGATGGAGGGTGAACCGTCAGTAAAAATTTTACCCAGCTGGTTGGCGCAATCCATAAATTTATAATCTGTCCTTTTGAGGACAACCAATTAAATTAAAAGAGTTGTTTATACAAGAATTAAACTTTTATTTTGTTTGGTTTTTGTGCCTTATGTTATGGTGGCCGATTCGTACGCCGCAACTGCAAAACTGACTCCGGCGAGCCGTCGGAAAATTTGACCCAGCTGGTGCGCGCATACCACTAATAATAATCTGTCCTTTTTGAGGACAACCAATCAGTTCAGAGAGTTGTTTATATAAGAATTAAATTATTATTTCGTTCGGTTTGTGCGCCATTTAATCTAGTGCCAATTTGTTCGTCACGACTGCAAAATCGCTACTGTTTGCGGGAGAGCCTCCATGGAAGGCAAGCAGGACAATTCTCCGTCGGTGAAAAAATTTTCCTAGTGGGTTGGCGCAACCCGCGATGAATCAATAAAGCCTGCCAGTGCTTTGATTTATTTTCACCGAAAAATCCTACCCAATACAAATCCATCTTTGCTTCTTTCAATTTAATATTCTCAGCTTGAGAATTTGTTTGATTGATTTTCATTTTAAATTGTCGATTGGCAGCCAGTGGTATTAGCAAAACCTGTTTTCCTTCGTCGCATACAATTAAACCACACAAATTTCCCTATCACGGACACCATTGTCGATGTCAAACATGATATTCCGAACCAACATTCTCTGAGAGGAGTTGCGATCGCCCTGCGCTACAACATCAACTGCCAGCTTCACTTCGAGCTTCCAGCTGCCAGTCCATCGAAGCCATCAGGTCAGAGATCGAAACTGCTGTCGGCCCTATCACCATCATCGCGGCTTATTGTCCCAAGCAAGCCAGCACCGCTAACGGAACAACAACGGTCCTTCGGAACGACATTCGCAAGCTCACTCGAGGCAGGGACAATTTATCATCGCCGGCGACCTAAACGCGAAACACGAAACCTGGGGGAACACCGGCGGAACCGGAACGGACCATTTTGCAGGAAGACCTGGAAGAGGGACATTACACCGTCCTGGGCCCGGATACTCTCCACACCCGGTTGAGCAGATCCCGAGTCCATTCAACAATCGACATCTTCCTCACCAACATGGGAAACAACATCGGCCAGCCATCGCACACCAGGAGCTCAGCTCGGACCACTATCCGGTGGTGGCCGAAGTTGGCTCCTCGGTCAACCGGCATCGTATTACCAGACGGAACTACCATCGCGCCAGTTGGGAGAGGTTCCGACAACACGTTGACGACAACATCGTTCGATATGCACCTTGAGTCGGTTGATGACATCGAAAGGCAGCTGCAGACATCGAGCAAGCGATCTCGAGGCCCGGGATCAACATGTACCGGTAATAGATCAGGTGGTGGACTCTGTACCCATTGATAGACCCACCAAAAAGCTGATCCAATTGCGCAACGCTACCCGACGGCAATACCAGCGAACTGGTTTGCCTACTTTAAGGAAGTCATTGCAATCGGATGACTAAAATTATTAAGGCCAGAATGGTGGACCTCAGGAACAACAATTTTTCCGACAAGATCCGCTCTCTCCCAGATTGCCACAGTGGTTACTGGAAGTTGACAAAAATCTTAAAAACTAAGCCAAGACCCATTCCACCGTTGATCCCACTTGACGGCAATCGCTCCACGGATCGCTTAATTACTCCTGCAGAGAAGGCTGTTGAGATAGGTCAACACTTCGTCGGCTCCCACAATCTTGGACTAAACATCGTCAGTCCACGACGGCTGCCAGTTAGCGAGCTTATGAAACAACATCCATCAAAGTTCCAATGACTTCTCGGAAGAGTTGGAGGTCTCAGCTGACGAGGTTGTTGGCTTATATCGAATGCGTCAAAGAACATGAAGGCCTCAGGTTTCGATAATATCATGAACTTGGAGCTCAAGCAATTGAGCCACCAGGTTCTATAACCATCTAGCGATGGTCTTCAGCCAATGCCTCCGACTTAGCTTCTTCCCCTCGTGTTGAAGTCAGCTAAAGTCATACCCATCGGAAACCTGGGAAAGATCCTTCGTGTTCCAGAGGTTATAGATCAATCAGCCTTCTCTCAGGAGTATCCAAGCTGTTTGAAAGCAATCCACCGTCGGCTTCTTACATCTGCCGGCGAGCTGAACATTTGCTTGACGAACAATTTGGCTTCTGACGTGGTCTGGTCGACAACTCACCAACTTAATCGAGTCAGTAACATCCTCAGACGGAACAAGTCTGTTTCAAGATCATCTGCTCATGGCACTTCTCGACATCGAGAAGGCCTTTGATAACGTGTGGCATGATGGCTTGGTGTACAAGCTGCATCGATACAATCTTCCATCTTCCTGGTGAAGATAATTAAAGATTATCTGTCGGACGAGAACATTCCAGTGTTTCGCTGCAAGGTGCAGTTTCTGATGCACAGGAGATTTCCGCCGGTGTTCCGCAGGAAGTATACTAGGTCCACTTCTGTTCAATCTATTCACCTCGGATACTACCCCGCTCCCTGAAAATGGATCTCTGTCGTTGTTCGCCGATGATACCGTGAGTCGTCCACAATGGTAGGGTAATAAGAGCGCTTGCCGCGGAACTGCGGCAAGCCTGAATGTTCTGTCTGAATACTTCACCGAATGGAAGATCTAGTATCAATGCAGCGAAGGCCCAGGTCATCCCTATTCCACCTCCAACTCTCCCAGACTTGTTCCGCCTCGAGGATTGTAAAATAAGCCTAAACAACACAACGGTGGAATTGGGCCAAATCAGCTGTCTATCTTGGCGTTACCATAGACAGCAAGCTTATTTTCAGGGAGCAGGTTTACAAAACGGTCGCAAAGTGTGACGTTCTGTTGAACTACTGTACCCATTGATCAACAGAAGGTCTACATTATCCCTGAAAAACAGGCTTGCTGTCTACAAGCAAATCATACTCCCAGTCATCGAGTACGGCATGCCAATTTGGGAGAGCTGCGCAAAAAACACATCACCTGAAACTTCAGCGTGTCCAAAATAAGTTCCTCAGGATGATCCTGAACACCCCTCCGAGGACAAGAACATCTGAGGTCCACCGTCTGGCCGAGATAAAAATGCTCAACGATCGCTTTAGTGAGTCTATCAATCGGTACAGAGCACGCTGCCTGACATCGGATCACCAGATCATCCGGAATCTGGTTCCCCACCCCCAGGATTTTCAAATTGTAGTTTTGGTTGTAGATTAGGTAGGTTATCAAATTTTAACAAACAATGCCCCAAGGGCTGAACAAAAATTTCGTGTAAAACACATAACACTTTAAACACACAAACACATAAAGTTAAACAAAGCTGAAGAGCCCAAGGGCTAAAACACTTAAAATGTAAAAATAGTATTTAAGACAAACAAATGGGAATACTAAAACATGTTAAGTTAAAAAAAAACCAGCATTCTCTGTAAATGTGCAATTAGTAGTATGTTATAATCAGTTGTTCTATTGTGTTAACGATTCGCGTTGGATAAAGTCCTACCTCTAGGAAGAAAAATGTATTGAGAAACATACTGAAAGTGAGAATGCCTGACCGATTTGGTCCAGAACACTTGCGCAGATTCAGAAAGCGCATAAAGAGCGAACATACGGGAAATCACAGTATGTACTGTACCAGGTATGATTTAGAATAAGATTTGTTTGTTTGTTTGTTTGTTTTGTTTGATATATTGTTTAATACTATATATGTTTTTTGCCAGGTGTCACAATCAAACACATAAAATATTTTATTGCACGCAACCTGGTGAAATACATCGCAAAAGTATGCCTGTTATTGTGTCTGGCAATTTAAACATCATTGTTCCAAAGTCAGAGAAACTTCCCTTCATTGATTTCATGAAGAAGTACGCTTTATCTCGACTTGGCTTTGAACTGTGATCAAACAACTAGTCGTGATGAAGATTCTGCCGCTTTAACCTTCGTTCGCTGACCTCCGTTTGCAATGCCAACAATATTATGCATTTTCTGTGAACCACCGTCCAACGATTTTGATTTTCGACGAATAAACATTTAGAAATGTCAAGCGATTATGATTATAAGAATGATCCTGCTATCACTGAGAGCAAATTGAAAACTCAATTTGCTGTACATTTTCTCCTGTTGATAGCAAAAATGAGTATTCTAGTTGATAATCTGTACAGATAATAAAAGCACAGAGAACAGACATCCAAACTAGAATATATTTCTCAAAAAAACTTGTGTAAGGATTCAAATTAAAATACGTTAAAACACTATTGCCATCTCTCGGGCTATAGCCACTTGCGATTTTTAATCGAACATGGGTAAGATTCGTTGACCGTGCGTGAAAGAACTGAACTGCCAAAAAATTTAGTTGATGAATAAGATTTCAAGCTGGTCAATGGGTGGCGATGCCAGCGCCGCCACGTATTGCCAGTTCATTACGATTATGAAATGGCCGTTAAATTTCTTACACAATTTTTGAATTTGACTTGGATGTCTGTTCTCTGTGATAAAAGCAAAGCGATTTTTCTCAAAGAAAAGTGAACGCAAGATTACAGCAATATTAAAACTAAATGTGATATCGAATTTGACAATAGTGAAGTAAAATCAAATTTTGATATTAATTTGATGTTTATATCAAAATAATGTATCGAATTGCTATCATTATTTTGTTAGACTTTACTCGGGAATAACCACACAGAATTTCCCTGACATTATAATGCATCACTTGGTTTAACGTAGTCTACGTCAACCGGTCGTGTCGTGTACACAACCCCACTGATTTTTCATTGGGAAAACCAAGTTATTTTTAATAATGCTGAAAAGCCGATTT
Source organism: Aedes japonicus (assembly GCA_034211315.2). Lineage (NCBI taxonomy): Eukaryota > Metazoa > Arthropoda > Insecta > Diptera > Culicidae > Aedes > Aedes japonicus. The sequence goes on from JASCZW010009076.1 coordinate 24,211, forward strand.
TAACGGGTTTAAACCAACAGTAAGGATGCTATTGGGCCACTCACAGAGTGTGATAAAAGTATTTCATTAATGAGGAATTAGGATTAGGAAAACAAGGCAATTCATCTCAACGCATGTGCCAACTTGGACCGATCTACACAAACAGTACGGATGCCGCTGGAGTCACTTACAAAATAAAACAGTGGTTTATTTGTTAAGATACGGTGGCCCGACGAGAATGACGAACGAATAATTTGGATCATAATTAAATATGTACCTCTCTACCCACCTGAGATTTTCAAAAATGAGTCTACGTGGTTAATGAACAGGCCCTTAGTCGATGAATCAACCCTCTCAGATTTTCGCTAAAGGGCGATACAGTCAAAATTTGGTCAATATCAACTTGACGAATTTCTTTCAATTTTGCATTTAAAAAACCTGAACACCCCTCATTTTGAAGGTGTGTGTGTGTAGAATGTTGCTCCTATTTTGATTTTGGAATTCACTCTTCAGTTGTCAAAATGCCGTCCAAGCAAGAAAGAGCAGCGTATCAAAATTTTGCTCGCGCATCGCGAGAATCCGAGCTACTCGCACGCAAAGTTGGCAAAATCGCTAAAAGTTGCCAAATCAACCGTTACAAATGTAATTAAAGTGTTTGGGGAACGTTTGTCGACAGCCAGGAAGTCTGGATCGGGGAAATCGAAAACCGGAAGCCGCTGAGACGACAAAGAGAGTTGCCGGTAGTTTCAAGCGAAACCCTAACCTATCTCTCCGAGATGCCGCAAATAAGCTGGGTGTATCGTCTACAACCGTGCATCGAGGCAAAAAACGAGCCGGACTATCGACTTACAAGAAGGTAGTGACTCCCAAATCGCGATGATAAACAAAATACGACGGCCAAAGCGCGATCCCGGAGGCTGTCACGACGATGCTGACGAAGTTTGACTGCGTGGTAATGGACGACGAAACCTACGTCAAAGCCGACTACGAGCAGCTTCCGGGACAGGAGTTTTATACGGCAAAGGAAGGGGAAAGGTAGCAGATATTTTCAAGCACACGAAACTGTCAAAGTTCGCAAAGAAATATCTGGTTTGGCAAGCCATCTGTACCTGTGGCTTGAAAAGCAGCATTTTCATAGCTTCCGGGACTGTCAACCAAGAAATTTACGTGAAAGAGTGTTTGAATAAACGTCTGCTGCCTTTCCTGAAGAAACACGGTTGTTCCGTACTGTTTTGGCCGGATTTGGCATCTTGCCATTACGGTAAAAAGGCCATGGAGTGGTACGCCGCCAACAACGTGCAGGTGGTTCCCAAGGACAAGAACCCTCCCAACACGCCAGAGCTCCACCCAATTGAGAAATACTGGGCTATTGTCAAGCGGAACCTAAAGAAGACCAAAAAAACTGCTAAGGACGAGCAGCAGTTCAAGGCAAACTGGCTTTCTGCGGCGAAGAAGGTGGACAAGGTGGCTGTACAAAATCTGATGGCAGGGGTCAAGCGTAAGGCCCGGCAATTCGGATTTGGAAAAGCGGAAGCCTAACTGAATATTTTTTCTGAATTTTATACTAATTGAACTTGAAAAAGAAATTTAATTTGATTTTTTAAATAAACGATTTCACCGATTTACACGCGTTTTCCCTTGACCAAATTTTGACCGTATCACCCTTTAATACGCTATTCTGACAAATTTACAAGCTCACAACTGCATGCTAGATTGTGATTTGAAAAGAGTCTAGATTCATGAACAAAAAGTCCGGGTACGTATGCAACACGGCATTCGAACTTTGGATTTGGAAATTTGTGTCGCTTAACAAATGCTCAAACAAATGTGCAAAAGCACGTTGGCCAATATTTAGCGTCAACCAGTTGGTACGTGGGCTCAACTCCAAGTTCCCCTTTTCACTTTCAGTTCAATTTACCCATTGAGTTGGACACATCACAATAGAAAATATTGTGACGGAGCACGGACGTTAGGTTACTACATATATAAAAATACTCTACAACCCATTCAGGATTATATCTGTAAAATCCAAATTTGGCCAACACCCACCACTGTTTCAGGGGATTTGCCGTTTTAAGGATAAGTAAAGTACGCACCCTAGCAGCACACTTGTTGCAAATCAGTTGAAGCAACTTGATTGCAACTCAATTAAGTCATAATCATGTAACTACAACCGATTATGTCTTTTTCGCCTCACTTGGGTACCTGATGTAATTCAATTCAAATCACTTTAACTCTTGCGACATTAGATGTTTTAATACAGCTCATATGGATAAAATGTAGTATTTTCAGTTTTTAAAATTTATACTAAATCATTGCATCTTTATTTTGCATATTTCTTTGAAAGTTTTATAAAATGCCAGCAAGAGTCGCTTTTCAGCTGGACAAAATAAATATGCATTACTACCACCGACCAATCAACATGAATGACAATAGAAAATGTTCGCTGAGATCGGTTATTGAAGCCACGAACACGCTTGGGAACTTGATAAGAAGGTTCATGTCTGAGCAACTCTGGACAAATTCAATTTATCTAGATAAAATGATTCTATAGCTTTTGACAGATGGGATCACCGCACATTTGAATCGGCCGTAATGGATTCTTGACCAATAGTGAAGATTGAGTTTCATGTCAGTTTATCGGTGCTACTACAACCACAACTGAGCATCTTGGCGTACAGCGTGCGAATAGAAACCGCATAGAAAATAAAAAAAAAAATTTGTTGTTAATGTATCGTTTCAAGTGGGTTTCAATCCGGTAAGATGAAAAAAAAAAACAAATTTCGCTAGATATCCGCATTTATTAAACTAGGAAAACGTTAACTTGAACATACCCGATGGAACTGTGCCCAGAAAACTACATGAAACAGATGAAGTTTTTTCAGAAGCAGATAATTTATCATCTCCATGCAAAGCGCTAGGAGCGGACAGTAATTTTATTGCTAGAACAAATAGACATGAAGAGAAAGTGTATTGATGGATCCGTAAAAGAACGGCAGGCTTTTGAAATTGAATAGATGTAAGTTTGAAAACGAGCGAAGGGCATTTGAACGGTAGTATACAATCAGGCACATAACCCTTTGTCATACTACCCTATGCAGGATAGGCAGAGGGTAACTTCGACTGACAAAAGGTTGTGAAACCTGATCGTGCTCTTATACTACCTATTGCTTGTTTCTAGCTCTAGCGATTTGTCCGTCTCCTACATACTGCCTAGCACGGGTGAGAAATTATCTCCGCTGTTGGGTTTATTTTTTGCATGCACCGCCTATTTCAGTGAAACAGGTTTTAAGAACAGCTTTGCCCAACCTAACCTTTGATTCCTTAATTCTAACAGGTTTGTTTGTTTTGCGGTTAGTATTTATTTATGACTAATCTTGGATCCTAGGTTCCTGTAGGTTGACTCCTGTACGATCAACTTTGCCCAAAAGTACATCGACAAGCCATTGGACGTCTGGAAACAGGTTCTCTGGAATGATGAGAGCAAATTCGAGCCCTCTGGTCGTAAACAGAGGGCACGAGTCTGGTCTGGGATTGGAAATCTTGTCAAAATAGATAGAATAATGACTGCCGACTCTTATATCAGCATTCTAAAAAGAAATCTGAAAGCTGGTTTGCAGAATAAGTTTATTTTTCAACAAGATAACGACCCCAAGCACACCGCCCACAAAACCAATGCCTACTTCTGTGCTTCACGTATAGCCTCCTCAAAGCTCGAACTTGAATCCTATCGAAAATTTGTGGTCTATTCGGGATCAAAACGTTGGCCCTTGCGCTGAACTGGCCGGCTTGACGTGCCGCAAAGGGCCTGCAGTAGGATTCCAGGACCCGGGAAGCTAAGAGTCAGTTCCCGTTGTGGATTTATATCACATCAATTATTTTTTTCCACTCTGTAGCTAGCTGCGCAGCGATATGGTAGATGTACTATTCTTTGTAATTTCAGGTCATCCAAGGAACTCCCAAGTATTTTTAAAATAATTTAAAAAATATATTTTGTTTGTTCGGTGGTTATGATAATTTATCTAAGGTTATAATGCATGAGCAGGCTCCGTACAGTTGCAGCAGGATCACAATAGTGTAGATATGTGAATACAATTACAATTGGTATTATCATTCTATAGTATAACATCCCTTCGCTATTTATCTATATTCTATGCCGTATAGTCACTGCTTTCCTGTTTCCCATTACTATTTATAGATCCAGACCAATAAGAGTTATCGGACTTTTTTTTGTCTGGTTTTACTTTAATCTACGTTTTTGGCATTATTCATGCTTATATAAAATGTATTTCTTCTAATTGTTTGCTGTTTTCAGCTTTTCCAAGACTATGCGAAAAATTAAAACTCATATCTAATTTTTTTTCAGTTACAAACCAGTGGATAACAGATATATATGATACTTACGCTTATTATGTTTATTTGACTATAACTGTGAAAACAAATTCTTAATAGATATTAATTTTATCGAAGCTGCAACAGCGGAAGTCTTTCGATGACCAGCTAAGTTACGGATATATATTCTACTATAGTTTACTGGTTTGCTCGTATTTTTATTTTACATTTTAACGTCAGATTTTTATTTTATGTTATGATATTAAATGATATGATATTATTGCATTTAAATTCATTTGATAAAATTGCTATAGTACCTGTGAGACTCAATACAAAAAAGTTTTTGTGATTCGAAGGAAACGGAACAGCACTTCGAAATCCTTTGTTTACTATTCTTCATATGCTATATAATTTCAGATCATCCATGGATATTCCAAGTATTATAAAATATGTTTGAATCATTTTTTTTTCTCATAGCTACCATATTGTCTTAACTTTTAGGTATACAAATGGAATTGTTACTATCATTCTTACATTAACTTACTATATTAAATATCATTATAATAATCATTCACTATATTTTTTATCAGTTTAATATTCACTATATTTCATTATATTACTACATGACATTGAATATATATTGGGCAGGAGGGGGCATCAGGGTATCATTCAATCTGGAATTGGACAATGGAGTGGTATGACAACCGGCGTCTAGAGGGAATAAACAGTATCATTTTCTTATCCCTACCGATTCGAATTGTCAGATGTTGCGAATTCTACTCCAACAGTTTCAGCGTGAAAGACGCGCCCTTCTAACAAGCCATCCCGTAGAAAGCTTAATGAGTATTGCGAATTGGGCTATGCGATTTGTTGGATCGTATTGTTGGAAGGAGAATCTTATGTTCCCGCGGGTTTCGCGTAAGTGTCTCTGCTTACGGGTCCGCCCAACCGTTTTTGGCCCTTCATACAGCGTTACTGTGAATGCAACCCGGTAACTCAATTTGATCTTGCTATTAAGTGGAGCTGCATACATGACAAGGTCGTAGAAGGGATGGTGGCTACCTTACATACATACACATATTCGGGATCAAAACGTTGGCAAAGGAGACGTGACCAACAGTGACAAATTATTCGAAGCTCTGGAGAAGGCCTGGATAAATTTAAACCCCTTAACTTATCCGAAATCGCGTCAAAAGTATACCACGACGCCTGCAAGACTTTTTTGAGGTGCGAGGTGTATTGATTTTTGCAAACAGCCATAGTCATGAATTTTTTAAGTTCATTTTGTCCAAAAAAATCGAGCAATCAACCAATAAACTTCAAATGCCCTCCGCTCGTTTTCAATCTTGTATCTTGCAATTTCAAAGCATGGCGTTACTCTATACGGAACAATAAATACACATTTCTTCATTTCTATTCGTTCTAGCAAAAAATTACTGATGAGAAATTATCTGCTTCTGCTAACTTCATCAATAAACTTTGTTTTTTTTTGTTGAAAATATCACTCTTAATTCTCAAATCAATCCATATTCCGAAAATACATATGTATTTGTAATGTTCGTCCAAAGATATCGGAATTTTAACTCTCATAGTTTCTGGATAATATGAAAAATTTTGAAAGTAAGGAAGGTGCGTACTTTAATTTGTCCAGTACTGTATATCGATATATGTAAAAATGAATTTCTGTCTATCTGTCTGTCTTTCTGACCACTACAGACTCGGAAACTACTGAACCGATTGGTGTGAAAATTTGTATGCAGGTGGTTTTAGGGTTGGGGAAGGTTTTTATGACAATTTGAGAACTCCCCCAGCCCTCTGGAAAGGGGGCTATCATACAAATGAAACACAAATTTTAGCATTGTTTCAGAATTGATCAAGCAAATGGAACCAAATTAGGGATGTGGCAATGACTATATGTTAGTTTAAGAGCCCCCCCCCCTCTGGAGGGGTGGAAGGGGGCTCACATGAAAAGAAACACAAATTTCAACCAAACACCAGAATCATCCAGGTAAAGAAACCAAAAAACGTGTAAGGGTAAGAAGCATGTTTTTATAGAAGTTTGAACCCCTGTGAGAGAGAGAGAGAGAGAGAGAGAGAGAGAAAGAGATTTTTCCCGATTTTTTCCCGCATTTTCCGATTTCCCCGAGTCTGTGGCCACCTTGTTATTCAGAGGATTCAGTAAATGAGAAAAAGTGAATGTAAACAGGACTGAAGGTGTAAACAAAAATGAAGCAAGATGACAAAGAAGTCAAACAAAACTTTGGAAAGTTGGAAAGAACAGGAAAATACAGTGAAAATGAACGAATTGCTAAGCAGATTAAGAGAAACGGAATAGAATCAGCGGACGAAGAGAGGTGTGAAAAGAGAAACGAACGAAGAAAATTGGAAGAAGATAAGAGGAAGAAGAGAAGAGCAGTGGAAGAAGAGACATGTAAAACTGGAAGAAGCGAACCGGAAGGGAAGTGGAAGAGAAGAAGTTGAACAAGAAAAGCGGAAGAAGAGAAGTGAAAGGAAGGAAATGAAAGAATAGAAACTCATGAAAAGAAGTGGGAGTATAAATGCGGAAGATAATAAGTGGATGGAAAGAAACAAAATAATCAAAGTAACAGAAGAATAACGAAAGAAGAGACACAGAATAAGAGAAGCGGTAGATGAGGAACGCAAGCAGATTAGCGGAAAAAATGAAACGAAAAAAGTTAACCGGAAGAGTAGAATCGGAAGAAGAGAAGCGGAAGAAGACAAGTGGAAGAAGAGAAATGCATGAAGAGAAGCAAGAGAAAAAAAAAGTGGAAGAAAAGTAGCAGAAGAATAAATGCGGAAGATAAGTAGCGGAAGAAGAGAAACAAACGGGGATAAGCGTTGGAAGAGATGCGGAAGACGCAAATCGGAAGAAAAAATCAGTGGGGTTGTGTACAAGACACGACCGGTTGACGTAGACTACGTTAAACCAAGTGATGCATTATAATGTCAGGGAAATTCTGTGTGGTTATTCCCGAGTAAAGTCTAACAAAATAATGATAGCAATTCGATACTTTATTTTGATATAAACATCAAATTAATATCAAAATTTGATTTTACTTCACTATTGTCAAATTCGATATCACATTTAGTTTTAATATTGCTGTAATCTTGCGTTCACTTTTCTTTGAGAAAAATCGCTTTACTTTTATCACAGAGAACAGACATCCAAGTCAAATTCAAAAATTGTGTAAGAAATTTAACGGCCATTTCATAATCGTAATGAACTGGCAATAGCGTGGCGGCGCTGGCATCGCCACCCATTGACCAGCTTGAAATCTTATTCATCAACTAAATTTTTTTGGCAGTTCAGTTCTTTCACGCACGGTCAACGAATCTTACCCATGTTCGATTAAAAATCGCAAGTGGCCATAGCCCGAGAGATGGCAATAGTGTTTTAACGTATTTTAATTTGAATCCTTACACAAGTTTTTTTGAGAAATATATTCTAGTTTGGATGTCTGTTCTCTGTGCTTTTATTATCTGTACAGATTATCAACTAGAATACTCATTTTGCTATCAACAGGAAAAATGTACAGCAAATTGAGTTTTCAATTTGCTCTCAGTGATAGCAGGATCATTCTTATAATCATAATCGCTTGACATTTCTAAATGTTTATTCGTCGAAAATCAAAATCGTTGGACGGTGGTTCAAGAAAAATGCATAATATTGTTGGCATTGCAAACGGAGGTCACGAACGAAGGTTAAAGCGGCAGAATCTTCATCACGACTAGTTGTTTGATCACAGTTCAAAGCCAAGTCGAGATAAAGGTACTTCTTCATGAAATCAATGAAGGGAAGTTTCTCTGACTTTGGAACAATGATGTTTAAATTGCCAGACACAATAACAGGCATACTTTTATGATGTATTTCACCAGGTTGCGTGCAATAAAATATTTTATGTGTTTGATTGTGACACCTGGCAAAAACATATATAGTATTAAACAATATATCAAACAAACAAACAAACAAACAAACAAATCTTATTCTAAATCATACCTGGTACAGTACATACTGTGATTTCCCGTATGTTCGCTCTTTATGCGCTTTCTGAATCTGCGCAAGTGTTCTGGATCAAATCGGTCAGGCATTCTCACTTTCAGTATGTTTCTCAATACGTTTTTCTTCCTAGAGGTAGGACTTTATCCAACGCGAATCGTTAACACAATAGAACAACTGATTATAACATACTACTAATTGCAATTTACAGAGAATGTTGGTTTTTTTTTAACTTAACATGTTTTATATTCCCATTTGTTTGTCTTAAATACTATTTTTTACATTTTAAGTGTTTTAGCCCTTGGGCTCTTCAGCTTTGTTTAATTTTATGTGTTTGGTGTGTTTAAAGTGTTATGTGTTTTACACGAAATTTTTTGTTTAGCCCTTGGGGCATTGTTTGTTAAAATTTGATAACCTACCTAATCTACAACTAAAACTACAATTTGAAAATCCTAGGGGTGGGGAACCAGATTCCGGATGATCTGGTGATCCGATGTCAGGCAGCGTGCCTGTACCGATTGATAGACTCACTAAAGCGATCGTCGAGCATTTTTATCTCGGCCAGACGGTGGACCTCAGATGTTCTTGTCCTCGGAGGGTGTTCAGGATCATCCTGAGGAACTTATTTTGGACACGCTGAGTTTCAGGTGATGTGTTTTGCGCAGCTCTCCCAGATTGGTCATGCCGTACTCGATGACTGGAAGTATGATTTGCTTGTAGACAGCAAGCTTGTTTTCAGGGATAATGTAGACCTTCTGTTGATCAATGGGTACAGTAGCTTCAACAGAACGTTACACTGTGACCGTTTTGTCAACCTGCTCCCTGAAAATAAGCTTGCTGTCTATGGTAACGCCAAGATAGACAGCTGATTTGGCCCATTCCACCGTTGTGTTGTTTAGGCTTATTTTACAATCCTCAGGCCGGAACAAGTCTGGGAGGTTGGAGTGTGGAAATAGGATGACCTGGGTCTTCGCTGCATTGATACAGATCTTCCATTCGGTGAAGTATTCAGACAGAACATTCAGGCTTCGCTGCAGTTTCGCTGTAGGCGCTCTTATTACCCTACCATTGTGAACGACTGCGGTATCATCGGCGAACAACGACAGAGAGTCCATTTTCAGGAGCGGTATGTCCAGGTGAATAGGTTGAACAGAAGTGGACCTAGTATACTTCCTGCGGAACACCGGCGGAAATCTCCTGTGCATCGGAAACTGCACCTTGCAGCGAAACACGGAATATTCTGTCCGACAGATAATTTTTAATTATCTTCACCAGGAAGATGGGAAGATTGTATCGATGCAGCTTGTACACCAAGCCATCATGCCACACGTTATCAAAGGCCTTCTCGATGTCGAGAAGTGCCATGGCAGATGATTTTGAACAGACTTGTTCCGTCTGAGGATGTTACTGACTCGGTTAAGTTGGTGAGTGTCGACCGACCACGTCGGAAGCCAAATTGTTCGTCAGGCAAGATGTTCAGCTCGTCGGCAGATGAAAGAAGCCGACGGTGGATCGCTTTCTCAAACAGCTTGGATACTCCTGAGAGAAGGCTGATTGGTCTATGACTTTTGGAACACGAAGGATCTTTCCCAGGTTTCCGGATGGGTATGACTTTAGCTGACTTCCAACACGAGGGAAGTAGCTAAGTCGCAGGCATTGGTTGAAAACCATCGCTAGATGGTTATAGAACTGGGGCTCAATTGCTTGAGCTCCAAGTTCAGGATGTTATCGAAACCTGGGGCCTTCATGTTCTTTGAGCATCTGATATAGGTCAACAATTCGTCAGCTGAGACCTCCAACTCTTCCGAGAAGTCATTGGGACTTAGATGGATGTTGTTTACAAGCTCGCTAACGGCAGCTTCGTGTGGACTGACGATGTTTAGTCCAAGATTGTGGGAGCTGACGAAGTGTTGACCTATCTCAACAGCCTTCTCTGCAGGAGTATTAAGCGATCCGTGGAGCGATTGCTGTCAAGTGGGATCAACGGTGGAATGGGTCTTGAGCTTAGATTTTAAGATTTTTGTCAACTTCCAGAACGGCTTTGCACAATCTGGAGAGAGCGGATCTTGTCGGAAAAATTGTTGTTTCTGAGGTCCACCATTCTGGCCTTAATAATGTTTAGTCATCCGATTGCAGTGACTTTTTAAAGTAGGCAAACCAGTTCGCTGGTATTGCCGTCCAGGCAAGTTGCGCAATTGGATCAATTTTTGGTGGGTCTATCAATGGGTACAGAGTCACTCACCTGATCTATTACCGGTACATGTTGATCCCGGCCCTCGGGAGATCGACTTGCTCGATGCTCTGCAGCTGCCTTTCGATGTCATCAACCGACTCAAGGTGCGTATCGAAATCGATGTTGTACGTCAACGTGTTGTCGGAGCCTCTCCCGACTGGCGCGATGGTAGTTCCGTCTGGTAATACGATGCCGGTTGACCGAGGAGCCAACTTCGGCCACCACCGGATAGTGGTCCGAGCTGAGCTCGTTGTGCGATCGGCTGGCCGATGTTGTTTCCCATGACGGTGAGGAAGATGTCGATTGTTGAATGGACCCCGGATCTGCTCCAACCGGGTGGGAGTATCCGGGCCCAGGACGGTGTAATGTCCCTCTTCCAGGTCTTCCTGCAGAATTATTCCGTTCCGGTTCTATACCGGGTGTTCCCCAGGTTTCGTGTTTCGCGTTCAGGTCGCCGGCGATGATAAATTGTCCCTGCCTCCGAGTGAGCTTGCGAATGTCGTTCCGAAGGATCGTTGTTGTTCCGTTAGCTGGTGCTGGCTTCGCCGGGACAATAAGCCGCGATGATGGTGATAGGGCCGACAGCAGTTTCGATCTCGACTCCGATGGCTTCGATGGACTGCAGCTGGAAGCTCGGAAGTAGTTGGCAGTTGATGTTGTAGCGCAGGGCGATCGCAACTCCTCCTCCAGAGAATGTTGGTTCGGAATATCATGTTTGACATCGACAATGGTGTCCGTGATAGGGAATTTGTGTGGTTTGCGGCATGCGACGAAGGGAAAACAGGTTTGCTAATAACCACTGTACTGCTCAACCATCAATTTAAAATGAAAATCCCAATCCAAACAAATTGCTCAAACTGAGAATATTAAACTGAAAGAAGCAAAGATGGATTTGTATCGGGTGGGATTTTTCCGGTGCAGCAAATCAAAGCACCGGCAGGCTTTACTGATTCACTCGCGGGTTGCGCGAACCCACTAGGAAAAATTTTTCACCGACGGAGAATTGTCCTGCCTGCTGGTCGATGGAGGCTCTCCGCAAACAGTAGCGATTTTTGCAGTCGTGACGAACAAATTGGCACTAGATTAAATGGCGCTGGACAAACCGGAACGAAATAATAATTTAATTCTTATATAAACAACTCTGAACTGGATTGGTTGGTCCTCAAAAGGACAGATCATTTATTAGCGGTATGCGCTGTACCAGCTGGGTCAAATTTTCCCGACGGCTCGCTGGAGTCGATTTTACTATTTGCAGTTGCTGGCGTGACGACAGTCGGCACCAATAATAAGGCGCACAAACCATACAGAAATAAAGGAGCATTGAATTTTTGCATAAACGAACTCTTTTAATTTAATTGGTTGTCCTCAAAGGACAGATGCTGGCGGTGGATTGCGCCAACCAGATGGGTAAAATTTTTGACTGACGGTTCACCTCCATCGAGCACCGAACTAAATTTAGGAATTGGTTCTTTAATAAACAACTCTTTATTTTAATTGACGGTCCTCAAAAGGACAGATTACTTTCCACCTACTGCTGCTTGCCCCCAAACAGCAGCGTTTTTCGAAGCCGCGGCGAACAATCGCCATGATGAGGTAAGATAGCGGCTTGCACAAACCGGCCGCGATTGTGCGCCCTCATCCAGTTAATCCGCCATTTTACCTCATCGGCGACGATCGCTGTTATTGGGAGGAGCGTTTGTACTGCCACCACCAGCTGCTACGCGACCACCATCATCTGCCTTTGCGTTCAACCCGCTGCCGGACGAGTGGTAAGCAGTGGCGACCGGCTGCCAGCTATCAGCTGCCGCACAGTCAACGCTGGCTCGAACGAGCGGCAGGTGTCTCCGTGGTCGTGTCTTTCTCGGCTTCACGCCGCTCTCAGCCGTGCAGAGACGTACATGGAGAGACGGATGGCATGATTGGTTCAAGTCTCTCTCGATGCAAAGAAGAAGAAGATGGTACAGGACAGTTCCTTGCTTCGATTTGAAATCTGTGGTAGGAAATTTAGTCAATTTACTCTGCAAAATGATCATTACAAGACATCACCTTATGTTTGCGTTATTTTCAATAGTTTACTATTGTTTGAGAATAATGTTTGACAATTGAATTAGAGCGTACGGTAAAATTTCCGACCGATTGAAGAAGATATCATGTAAATTTTTCTGTGTATTATTTGAGTTATTCGCGTACAAAACGTACGGTTTTTCGTGACGGTCAGCAACATCGTGGATTTTTCATTTGGACGACCCTACCCTTGCCGTAAAGACGTAGTCTACGTCAAAAAAAGCGGCAGAAAACTGATAAAACAGACGTCATGAAGAAGATGCAAGTGGAAGCAGAGATATGGAAGAAAAGAAGCGGATGAGAGAATCGGAGAAGATGAAGTGGCCGAAAAGCGGAAGAAGATTAATGGAAGAATATTAGTGGAAGAAAATACACGGAAGAAAATACACGGAAGAGGAGAAGCTGAAGAAGAGAAGTGGATAAGGCGGAAGAATATAAGCAGAAGAAGATAAAAAAAAGTTGAGTGACAAGAAAATGCAAAATGATAATGGTATAGAAATTGAGAATTAGTGAAGCAAGAATTGATTGACACGAATGCACTAGCTATAAAATTTCGAAAAAATACTGTGAAAATCGGTTGCTCAAAATTCGAAGGGAGGAGTTTAAAGCATCGAATACACCTTTTATGTTAGTTCCAATCATCAGTTGGTTCACTGTGTGAAAACAGCTGATTTGACAATAACGGAGTAGCAACCTTGGGTGGGCAGTCATGTATATACTCAGTGGGGGTCCACTTTCCACTAATGGACGCCAACGATGTTGAACCTTTACCCCGTTTTTGTTATCAACATTTTTGACTCGACTGAAAAAAAGGTCTTTTATGCAGCCCAGTTTTTGTTTTCATCGGATTTGCTCACGGCAGTAGCAAAACTTGACGAAGGAATGCAAAACATAAATATTTTCGCTCCTCGGATAGCATTTTTTTTACAAAATTGCTACGCTACTGCCCATTAGTGCATAATCCACCTTCCGGCTGGAGGAACAAAAAGCTAACGATATTATGGTAGGTAGAATATCTATTAGCAAACAAATTCCACCAAGTTAATTGAATCACCGATCCCAACTCATCTTTAAAATCCAAACTTCAATGCCGGTAATGTGTGTGGAATTTTAAAGGTTGAATTCCACGGGGAATTTCCTTATCAAATAGCAGCAAAATTCCCCTGAATGCGATGGTTGAATTATCACTCCGATTCATTGTGGCGGAAACCCAAACACCAAGCTGCATTTGCGGAAACGTGAAAAGTTTTCAGCCATTCGAATTTTTCATTGCACGTTCGAACTGCTGCTGCTCGACGCTCCCCCACTCCAGAGATATTTTGAAAAATTCATTCCAGTTGAAAGTTGCTCTGCATGCAGGATAATTAGAGCAGATGCGAAAGTGTGAGGCATTCGTTCGATGCAGTTTAATGCATGACCGTTGCATCCGGGAGGGCGATGAAAAGTTCGCTCTACTTTTTCCACGCTGTTCGCCGAAGCTTAAAGAGAGATTCAAAAGCTTTTATTCAAATATATTGTATCCTTTTCCAGACGAACTTTATACTCTTGCAACAGTTTTCCGCTAAATTTAATTCGAGGGGCACTTTTTTGCCTGACAAGTGTGGGTGGGGGATGCACTGGCAGGGGCCCCTCGTTGGGAACGAAACCACTTCATGGTCGTCGGTGGGTGTAACAATGTAATGAGAAGTTCGTCCGCAGCTTTTTCCCTTCGAGTTCTAGTTGAGTCATCAAGCACTCTTGAATGATACCGAGTGGTGCTCGCTGCTGCTGCTGCTGTCATTATCGTAATTATACCTCTTCGCTCGCAGGAGATGTGGCCACCGAGAAAGGTCTTAGTTATTTACGTGATTTTCAAATGTAATTATTATTGTGTTACCACCATAAACTCAATGGAAAGAATGGATACAAGTATCTAGTCAGATCTATTATTGGAACAACCCTACTGATCAAACAATTTCTGGACTCCATCCGGTTGGGGGCCGGTTTGGGGGTGAAAAATTGAGGGAAAAAAAAATTCTGGCCGGAATAATTAATTTTAAACTTCAACACGTTTGTCCAGTGTGCATATCAAATAAATGAGTTCAGCAAACATAAATTATCGTAATAAATCGTTTTGTTCGCACTTGAGCCACTGTGAAACTATGGCTGGGGTTGTTTCCGGCAGACTGTTGGAGGAACTCATCGGAAGCGGAAGCATTTCCAGCTACTTCATGGCTACTTTCATGGCATGGCTTAAAGAAAAAAAAACTATGATGACCTATCATGATGATGAGTGGACTGCCTGGTGAAATTAGCCGGAAATGGTTCGGAAGGAGAAGTTTTATCGGCTGGTTTCCATCCCTTGATCTATTTAATGGAGGAAATTGTTCTGCCGGTGTAGGTTTAACTTTATTGCTGATAAAGTGATTACTGATCATGGATTGAGCATGATATGAATCAATTAACTAAACATAAATTCTCAGCTGGAAGCTTATGAAATTGATATTTTATCTTCTAACAAAGTTTTAGTAGAAAGTTGGTTCTTAAAATAAATGAAGAACTCATAAGTCTTAATTATTAGCAAACGTAGAGTTGAACCACATTATCACTATCTAACCATTATTCGTTTTTTGGATAGAATCATCCCAAATTATTATATTCCGCTTACTAAAAGATGTACCGATCAAAATATGGTCAAACAGTAACGTGAGTGAGCCGATCAAAGTTTTTATTAATAAGTCAAATTCTTCTTCTTTTTCAAGTTCAGTTAATATAGAATACAGGAGAAATATTCAGCTAAGCTTCCTTTTACCGAATGCGAATTGCCGGGTGTTTCGTTTAACACCTGCCATTAGATTTTGTACAGTCTCCTTGTCCATTTTATTCGAGGGCGAACGCCAGTTTGCATTGAACTGTTATTCGCTCACTACAGCTTTTTGAGTCTTCTTAAGGTTCCGCTTGACGATGGCCCAATATTGTTCGATTGGGCGGAGCTCTGGCGTGTTGGGAGGATTCGTGTCCTTGGGCACCACTTGAACGTTGTTGGCAGCATACCACTCCATGGCCTTTTATCCGTAATGGCAAGATGCCAAATCCGGCCAAAATAGAACGTAAAAATTGTGTAGCTTCAGAATGGCAGTAGACGTTTTTGCAGGCACTCGATAAATTCCCTGGTTGGCGGTACCGGTCACAATGTAAACGTTGCACTTCAAGCCACAGGTACAGATGGCCTGACACACCAGATTTTTTTTCGTTAACTTTGACAGTTTAATATGCACTTTGATTGTTATTTTTTGTATTCTCCCATGCGCGGAAGTAACGATCTTTGATGAAGTTTGTCAGAAGCAGATAATTTCTCATCTCCATGCGAAGCGCTAGGAGTGGACGGTAATTTATTTTGATAACTGAAGTGCTAATCTCAAAATCAAAATAGTGGCACACATCTTCAAGTTTAAGTCGATCAAATTTTGATCGAAACACCCTTTATATCACACTATATCATAATGTGGGTATTTGAACGGATTATTAATAAGGCCAGAACTGGTTGTAAGAATGAATCAAAATTACTTGTTGGGAAACCAATCAGTGTGAAAATGTTTTGTTTTTGATATCGATGTTTTTGATATGACACTAGTCTAGTGTCATATCTAAGAGTCCATATTATGAAAAACTACGGCAATACATGAATGTCATTACTTGCCATTACTTAAATGTTACATTATTTTAAAAATGATTGTAAAAAATGTCCCACATCAAATTGAATCACGGAAAAAATAACTGTAGCTGTAGAAACCCGACCAGAAGCGTAAATCATAAACATAACAAAACTATAACAAACCTTGTTAAAACTAACTGATTATGATATAAACTTATTAAAGACATTTTCGTCTGCATAATTGTGTTACATATTTATAACAAATTAGGATATAATGCCCTGGGAGACACAATCTTCGTAAAGAAATAAATTAATTCTAACACTAGCTGATATGATTTTGCTTCACATCGTAACAAAACCGTTAGAAAGTTTGTTTTGTTTTTGTTATATCTGTATCATCGTTTGCCATAATTTTTTAACCTCTTAGGATTTTTTGTTACAATTTCTGTTATTTTAACAACATCCGCGATCTGAATTCTAACAACCGCTATTATAAAAACAGCGTAACTGAATAACAAAACCTGAAATAATTTTGTTGTTTCTTTCTGGTCGGGAAATTACCCCCGTAAAGAAATACATGATTTGGCAAGCGATCAGCTTATGTGGCAAACGGACTGCGCCGTTCGTGACTACCGCGGCTGGAAACGGGGAGATCTACCTCAAGAAGTGTATACAGAAGCGTCTTCGTCCTCTGTTGAAGGAACCCTACGATCTGCTGGCTAGATCTAGCGTCGTGCCACTATTCAAATGTTGTCCTGGAGTGGTACGAAGCCAACGGGGTCACTTTAGTACCCAAGTACATGAACCCCCTCAACGCCCCGGACCTAAGGCCCATCGAAAAATACTGGGCTATTATGAAGCAGATACTACTGTAGCATCCCAAGGAGGTGAAATCTGAGGAAGACATGAAGAAAAACTGAGTTTCCGTACAGAAGAAGCTGCAATGAGTAGAGCCTATCGAAAGCTTACTAATGGGTTATATTTTATTGTATGAAAGTTTGAAACGGATCGGTTTACTAGGTATTTTTCTACTGCGTTTTTTAGGGGATGCAGTTTGATGTGGGAGACCCTTTACTCGTGAAAAAAAGCAACAGACAAAAAAGATCACCAAATATTCATTTTATGTCAGATATGTTTGAAACTCCTACTGAATGAATTAACACACATGAACTAGTTGGTTGGCAAATGACAGGACAATGCGTATCATTGGTACTTCACGTACCTGCAGAAATTCTAAGTTTAATCTTCTACACACTGCCAAAATGTCATATAAATTCGGTGTCCTAAGACCGAAATACCGTATACTTTCTAAAGTTCGGTCTAATGGCATATTCATCCTAATGACTTTCGGCCTACTGACCCATCTAATGGCCCTAATGGTTTTTCGTTGCAAATATGTTCAACCACTTTTGGTTTGAAATTGTGTGTGAGTCCTTTGATAGTGTCTTTCCCAAGTAACAATTTTAGTTTTATTCCATCCGTGTAGCACTCCTCTCGGCGATGTTGATAAAGATTTTGAAAATGTTCTAGTGAAAGATGTTATAACCACTTAAGAACCTTCAAACAAACTCTTGGCTGCCATCAAAGCCAGCATAAGGTCAAATGGCCACAGCTGTCAAACTTCACTGTGATATTGTGGTTCGTTTTTGTTCTTCTGCTTTGTTCGATTCTCTGCTCTTTTGATTCATTGGACAGTAGATAATATTTAAGAAAAAAGTTGTAGTGTTGCGGGAAATTTTGTTTAATAGCAAAATATCCAAAAAAATGAGTTTCTTACAGCGTATCATGCTCCAAATCATATGCGCATTTAATTTTCTGGTGAATATTGGCACGATAAAAGCTGAAAATTAATGCGCTTCGGAAATTGTGACAGTTCACAACAACAAAACCAAAATTGAAACAAATATATTCGTTAAATTAATCATGAATTTCCTGAGAATTGATGGAATTCAAACAGGTTTTGTAAAAGAATGCCAAAATAAGTCTGCGAAGTACAGTTCATTTGCATTACGTTTAATATTTGACGTATTTATTTTTCCACATTTCAATGATTTTTTATATTTCAATATGGCGATTGAAAAAAATCACAGTTTTTCTACAAAGCCAATTTAGCTTCGCAATGGCTACTATAAAACTATTTGGTCGTTTGGTGATTCCTCTCAATGCCAATTCGCCGTTTAATGCATTTACTAGAGGTAAAATTATTTCAAAATGATTTCATAAATTGAAAATAAAATCTTTGATAGGAGTAAAAGGAATTTTAGAAGACAAGGTTTCAAAATCGTTCCACAGAAACTCTGTAGGTTCTCGTGAACCTGACTAAAATATAAAACCCGTTGGCACCTTTCAAAACCAGTGATTTCCAGTGGCGTTCATAAAACTACAATGAAACTTAATAAAGCTGGATTGGATTGGACATTGCCAAAACTATGTTACTTGGGTTGTTTGTTTTAGTGATCTCTTTGAAACGTGTTTTGGGAGTACGTTTGGATTGTTTTAATTAAATTATTTTACAATGATCACAAGTTATTTTTAAAATAAAAAGAATTTGAATTATTTTACGGATAGCTGAAATGTTTCACTTATATGATAGCGTAAATTCTCCACTACTTCGTAGTACAACATCCCAAGTAGCACCGAAAACATAAATATTCAACTAGAAATTAGAAGAAAAATTAGTAACTTCCATTTAGTTCCAACTACCTTTGCTTATCTTCGACAGATACGCGTATTTCGTCTACAATGTGCAGACTTCTTCAGTGTCTTGTACTAATAACTCGACTTAAAGAAAACCTTCGCCACCTGCCGTATATATACTATTTTCTAAATACAATCCGTCCCCTTCAATAAAGACATTACACAAAAGCTAAAACCACGACTTAGGGAATTTGGATTGGACTTAGTTTTTTCCAGTAGGCACAACCAATTAGCATCGATGTTAGGCTCCACCAAAAATTCAGTAAACACCTTAGGCAGAGCAGGGGTATACAGAATCAAGTGTAAACACTGCAGCAAAATATATGTAGGTCAAACAAAGAGAACCTTGGCAACAAGGTTCAAGGAGCATCTAGCGGAGGTGACTAAGGCTGTCAAACAGAACGAGAAAGGAATTTCACATAACTTCAAATCAACAGTCGCAGAACACATCTTCACAGAAAATCACGACATAACGACAAATGACATCACAATATTACGGACTACATCTACACCCTGGAAATTAGACGTCGCAGAAAGCTTAGAAATAAACAAACAACAGAACACAAATCTACTAAACAAAGACCAAGGCAACGGTTACACATGGCTCTTCAACTTAATACCCAAACGACATCAAACCCGACGAAGCGGAGCACCCGCTGCTACACAATAAGTAGGTTAGGTATAGATGGAAAGGAAAAAAAAAAGTGAGGTAGATATTAAGTACACTTGTTTTTGACTCAGGATAGATATAAACAAAATAATAATAAGATAGGTATAAACAACATAATGATAGGTAAACGCTTTGTATTTAGAAAATAGTATATATACGGCAGGTGGCAAAGGTTTTCTTTAAGTCGAGTTATTAGTACGAGACACTGAAGAAGTCTGCACATTGTAGACGAAATACGCGTATCTGTCGAAGATAAGCAAAGGTAGTTGGAATTAAATGGAAGTTGCTAATTTTTCTTCTAATTTCTAGTTACAGGTATTCCACTAAACAGCTCAAACCCTCTAGGATTCATAAATATTCAAGTTTTATTTTTCATGTGTCATGCTGTAGATCTATAACAGTGTGATCTGACTAGTTTTGTTATGAAGGTGTTCGTTTGATGCAATTCAAATCTAGATTTATTTGAACGACTAATTTATTTGTCATACATGTGTTTGAAGTTTTTCAGCTAGGACATGTTTGTTGACGTCTGACATCTTGTTTGCATATTATGTTTCATAAATGCATCCATTTAAGTCTTCCGTATTTCAAGAAACAAACATATGCGAGAAAGGCCAAACGTCAACAAAACTTGTCAAGTATGTTTGATTAGCGCCGTATTGGATGGAAAAAGACTCTTTTTGAGCTTTCCTTAAGATAGATATACATACTGTATCTATTTATATCCCATACTCGTTTGCTTCAGAACCTAGTTCTGTTTTGCTTGAATGAAATATTGAAAATTCCAGTTGCGAATTGATTGAACATCAGAATTGATGAAATTGCATGTATGATGTTATCAATTATTTTCTATGAAATTGCTGGTGTGATAACATCTGTTATCAATGTTTATAATTTAAATCAATACTCATAGCTTCTTATGTCAAAGTGAATATCTATTTCAGTCTCTTATAAGGTTTGTAAATAGGATAATGGAAGGGTATAAGAGGATTCTGACTATTCTCTATCTCATATGTTGAGACGGTCGATTGGTAAGGACACCGTCTGGTAAGCTTGGAGTCCATAGTATGAATCTAGTTGATGAAAACCTTTTTTGCCGACGAAATTTGTTGCACTAATGTTTTAGAATTTTTTGTTTATGACAGTTATCAAACATAAATTATGTTTCATAGGCTCCACCTTCTGCGCTATTTCAATTCTATAGTAGTACCCGAAAAGGTTTTCTATCATCGGAATGGTAACATGATTTGTCACATTTCCACATTTGAGCAAAAATGCATGCAATCAAACAAGAAACTAAAACTACCGAAAAGTACCGTGTTTTGTGTTTGCAACCCATTTGACCAGCACTTACTGTTGATCGGAAGGT
>JASCZW010009077.1:0-45216 GCA_034211315.2 Aedes japonicus
AGTTCTTCGAAGGTAAAGGTAATTGCTGAAGAGATTCTTCGACAACGTTGCCAGCAACCGACAGCGACTTCCACAACTTCCGATGTGAGAATGAGTCAGACAAAATTCTATTCTACCTTGTTTGCCAGAAAGTCGGCTACCTCATCGTTGTGCACGGAAGAGTTGAACGCGACAGCACTTCTAAATATGTTGAAGCGTATCAAAGTTTGCAGCATTATCCGAAAACATTTTTGCTGGTAAGCTGGCAGTTATATTCCAGAATCGGGAGTGTACGCTATGAAATGCAGCCGTAGTAAGGTCAAAGAAGTCATATGTATTACCACAAAGTGCGTTTGCAGACAAAAGAGTGCGATATAACCTTTACTTTGTTTTGCACTCTGGTCCTGCGCCCAACAATGCTGATCAGTCGGTTAATCCACGCCATTACTTGCAAATGTAGATCGGTTGAACCGATCAGATGGCAGCGACCCATTTGTTGATGCATACGTGCCGACTTAGTCGCACGCCATAATTTGACGATAAATTTTCCGCAGCACTTGCACCATATCGATGATCCGAAAACCGTCTGCGGGGATACAGCTAGTAATGTCGAGGTCAGGCAATGGTGATGGACAATGTGATCATGTGTCAACAGATACGATGAAGATGGCACCATGAGGAATCAATATAGATGTCGTACGTCGCAACTGGAGGCTGATTGTTGTAGCCTTCCGCCCATCCTGAGACAATGTCTTCGCCCAGAACGGTTTAAGTTGGTGCACACTGCCATGCAAATCTCATTTCCTGCTGCCGCAATCTATTCAGCTCTTCAGGAAAGTGTTGCTGCTGAAGCATGAATGGGGAGATTACCGTGCTCGCCCATTCGCGTGGTAGCATCGGCGAATCGATCGAGACCAGGTGATTCAACCGAAGAATCCGAGCAGTGACCCGAAGTAGCATCGTACATTCGGGATAATATCGTGCCGCGATCTCATTAAGAAAATCATTCTGCAGAGGGTTGCGAGAGAGATGGGTATCAGTTTGTTCCTTATCAATGTGCTGTTGGTCGGCGTTGGTCACTGTGGACAAGATGATTCTCCTTGCACCGCCCATGCGACCCTTCACCAGCAGATTACGTGCTGAATGTTTCGGCGACGCCCCGCGTGAAATAAAGTCAGTTAGGTTTTCCTCCGATGGATGTGGTTCCACCACCGCCGTAAGGGTTGTAATTTCGGCAACCCGGTTGGCGACAATGCTTCTTCAACGGGAAGCCCTCCGTGGAGCCAGGCAAGCACAACGCTCGAATCCACCTAAGCCTTCAGGCCTGGAAGACAGGTTGATTACGGCACGTGTCACGTTAATCAGCGTGGAGGATCATCAGATAACATAATCAAACGTGCAAACGTCGTTCGTTTGCTTCCGATTGGCGCAACTTCAGATTTTGCGCGCAAAGAAGATGGAGAACTGGGGATTTCCGGCATCGTCGACCGCTCGTACGTATATGCAGGCACCCATAGCTCGCTCGGATGCATCACTGTAACCGTGCAGGAGGATTCGCGATGTCCTGTTAGTATCGACAGCTCGTCTCGGAATCTGAAAAAGAGTTAGAAGGAGCCAGACTTTGCTGGAAAACTTGCTACGTATAAGTCAACTCACCGGGGGAATGGCATCCCAATCCACCTTCAGTTCCACAAACGTTGCATCAATAGCTTTGCCTTAATGATGACAGGAGCGAGCAGACCGAGAGGGTCAGAACAGGCTAGCGATGTTCGAGAATGATGCGCTTGTAGGCTGAAGGATCTTGATTTGTTGAACGCCAGACAGGAATTCATCGATGCGCTGCGGCTGCCAGTGGATTCCGAGTGCCTTGACGGTGCCGGGTTCGTGGAGATCGTGGGAATCTTCACTTCCAGATCCACTTCGCGGAACCCCTTCTAAGGCTTCAGGACTGTTTGAAGCCCAGGTTTCCGCAGAATAAAATCCTCCAGTAAGAAAAGATGAAGGAAAGATCTTGTCGAAGTTGCTTGGCTTCACTAGCAGAATCAGCACCCGTCAGTACATCGTCGACGTAAATCCCGTTGATAGCCTTCTCAACGGCATACAGAAATTGGGATTGATGAGAGAGACAGGAGTTCCTGTACACATTTTGTCGCCCAGATACGATGCGCATTTGGTACCATAAGTAACAATGTTCAGGCAGTATTCTGAAATGTGCTCGTTATCTGACCAGCGCCATACACGATTTAGACTGGACCTTCGATCCTCATCATTGAGAAGTACCATTCTATACATCTGTTTCACGTCACCAGCGAGCACTACTGAGGAAACCGGAATCGTAGAAGGATGTTAATCATAGAATCTTGTAACACAGGGCCCACTAAGAGGATGTCGTTGAGGGACTTGCCACTGCTTGTTTTGGCTGAAGCATCGAATACCACTCGACACTTAGTCGTTGAGCTGTCCCCTTTATACGCTATGGTGTGGGAAGAAACACTCCAGTTATCCGAAGCTGTATTGATGCCAGATTCATATGGCCACTCTTATCAATACTCTCTCACCGCACAAAGGAATGGTACGTTGTTTTAACTCAGGGTTTCTTTGCAATTTGCGTTCGAGGTGCATGCGTTCTCTCTGCGATCTCCCTCGACTTGCCAAGGGTGAGATAAGCTCGCCGAGTATGGAAGACGAACGTGAATTTTCCGGTACTGTCACGGGTGGTGTGCTTTGTGAAATGCTCTTCGCATCGGATTTCTTCGTCGTTGTAGTGCGGAGCAGCATTTGTATATTCTTCCCAGTTCCCAAAATTTTTGGAGCTGATCGGAAAAAGGATCATTGATCGCCGTTAGTAAGCAGGAAGACGCGCTACTGTGTGATTGATTGTTGCATTCATTGTAGCCACCAGAAACTACCCAACCAAGCTTAGTGTTCTGGAGTATAGGAAGGCAGTTTTCCAACCCAAGTTTAATTGTTCCCGGCTCAAGAAGTTGAAAGAAAAGCTTGTTTCCGAGAAGGATGCTGATATTCCCAGGATTATGAAATTGGGGATCGGCCAACTGAATTGATCCAGGAATTGGCCGCACTCCGTTATGTTGATTGGCTTTAGTGGAAGGTCGGATGTAATTCGCTCCAGAATAACACAAGGTACTACATTTCGATAATCAGAGCAACGTGACGCAAATGAAACAAGCGCTCCCTTATTAGCGTGTCCAGAAAATAGCTGCAATTCCACCGTAATCGAAGTCTACGTCCGGTAGCGAGAGACCTAATTTCTTGCAGAAATTCTCGGTAATATAGCTTGTGTGGAAGCGTCAATCCAGAACGTGTCTCGACGGGCATGTGGACGGCCGAACTTGTCGAAGACGTTGATGGTAGCTGTTAGAAGAAGAACATTTGGTGTCCATAAAATCGTTGCTTCGACCGAGGGTGCAATCAGCGTTTGCGGCATCGAGGTCTGAGCTAGAAGTGAAGCCACTCTCCGGGTGATAAACTCTGTATCAGCAGTTGGTTGAAGTGCCTCGGTGCAGGCGAGTATGATGAAGAAGACCGCATTTTCGACAGTTACCGGACTGACAAGCTTCACCAGGATGCTGTTTTAGGCAGTTTTCCACAGAGGTTCTCCTGCGAATAAAGCGGAGTCGATCATCGGAACTGACATGAAGAAACTTACCGCACTGATAAAGTTGATGCGGTGATTTTGCACAAAAAACGCACATTGGTGAAGATGATCGATGTCCTGTAGAAACTAGCGCTGTTGGTCCTCTGGTAGATAGTTTACTTTGAACTGGTTTATTGAGCATTTGTTTCTTCTCACGGCTCGGCTGAACGGATCTCAATGCGCAGCTCTGCACATCGATAAACGATAGAAACTTCTCCAAGGTAACTTCTTCGTCTTTGAGCTCCGACCTTTTTTGACACCACAGCTGCTTGCATTCAGGATCCAGTTTTTCGGTTAGGATGTACAGTAACCATATATCCCTACCTTCTTGGTTCATGGCCTCCTGAGGCTCGAATCACTCCATCTGAAACTATCGTACTAGAGAGCGTAAAGCCGGAAGCTGAAGCTGACGTCGTTGCCGGTTGGTTCAAGAATCGATGGATGTGTTGTGTTGCGATTTCGAGAGGCTTGTTGTACCTGGCCTTCAGTTTGGCGATTGCAGGAGCTGTAATTAGCATCTTCTATACGAAGATGTGAGATTAGAGCGGCGGCCTCTTCTACAGAGGTTTGTCTTGAGAAAGTAGAGCTTCTGGCTATCCTGTAGAGCCGCGTTTTTGTTTACGGCACTGTCAAATAAATCAAAAAACGATGGCCATTCAAGGATATTTCCTCCAAATGTAGGTAAATTCATGCGCGGGAGCTTGACATCAGTATGTGGAGCAGCATTTTGGGCAAGAGCCGTTGAACTGCTACCTGCGTTAGTTGCGTTGAGGCTACTGGAAATTAGTCGGATGAATTCTGCTTGTTGATGTGCCAGTTGTTGAATGGCAACGCCGCCATCTTGGGATGATGCCTCGTGACGGGTCGAAGAGAAATCTAACCTTTTCCGAAGTTTCATCAGAGAGGTCTTAAGGAGAACGAGAAATACCCTCAAATTCCGCCTGATGTTTCAAAATGTCCTCCATCTCTTCATCCTTGCAGCTGTCCGTCATTCGTTTGTGAACCGATAGATAAGTAGCCCATATTTCCAAGACATTATCCAACTCAGCTTGTATGTCCATGTCATCGATATCGTCCATCCCCTGGAGTTTCTGAACATTTTGTGCAGCACGTTTTAAACGTGCTTCCAATGATTTTTTCTCGCGTAACAATTTTTCCATGGTGGTCACACTAAACCCCAATAGCTTCAATGTAGCCTACTTTCACGTAGATTGTTATCTTCGGAGGTGCTATTCCAACCTCACTCTGGTATTCACACTCGCGAATCACGGCACGGTGACGAAAAGTGGATATAACGCATCTTTTTATCACCTTTGGCCCGATCCGGCTCGAAGGACCAATTTTATGGAACGACCAGAGCCCGAATTTGAACGGAACTAAACGGAAAATCGCGATCGGAAGAGCGAGTTAAAAAAACACGTGCGGATAGCTTCAACGTTACTTCAATACAATTTATTGTTCAACTTCAATTAATACTAGTTCTACAATACAGTGGTATATGTAGCAAATACAAATGATTGGTAACCACAATCATAAGGTGACAGTAGCCGATACATGAGCTGCTGCAGGGGCACATCTCAGTCGGAAGAGGGACGTCCAGAAATGTCGCTCGAACAGTTACAGTTGGACGAAAATGAGAAAATTAGAACTTTTTTGAGTATATTTGTATTTTTATTTGAAAAACCGGACATGTTTATCCCAATTAAATTCCACTGAATGACACATTGGTAAAAGATATTGCATCACTGTGCTTGAAAATTACACTAGGAGTGTAAATTCAAGTTTCATTTAGAAAAATGTCTGCAATAGAAAAAGATAATACGTCATTTCGATAAGTCAGTTTGATAGATGGCATGTTACTTGCATCAAAATGATACATAATTCAGCGAATGACAATGTTACCTCAAGTTGTTGTATTTCACACAGATACGTCGAACTTATCAAAACGACGTATTATTTTTTTCTGCAACAATACGTTGTAAAAATATCTTTGCTAAAAAAATCTATTTTTACTAAAAATAATCTAACTTTTTAACCTTGTGGTATAACAACTTTTACAAACACGTCGTTTAGGGGCATTTAAATGATATAGCAATGATTCGCAAGTTACTTTTCAACAAAAACGGCGTATCTACAAACTTTCAGAAAAAAATCATCAAAAAGTGCAACAAATATGGGCATATATACATGATTTTTTAATAACATGCCATGAATAGTGCGTTTGTTTACATTTTGTTACTTACGTCTTTTTGAAAAAGTATTGAGAATTATTTTAATACATCAGTTGTATTTTTACATAGGCCAGTCTGAAAATTTAGTCGTGACTTAATACAACATAATGACGGTTCCAATTATATTAAACAACTGTGCAAAGGGTCATCTAAATTAAAATCGATGAATAATAAATAGGCATATTTATCGCGTTGCTGTTTGGAACCGCTCAGATGCAGTTATATCGTGGACACCCTTTACATGTTTCATTTTTTGTTGATAAGTGGTATGATTTTCCTCTTTGGAAGTGTCGCAATTTTACAATGTTCAGTTACTCCTTGTTTTAGTTGAATACTTCCTACCGAAACCATTCTCCTCTCAGGACGGACCTATGTTGAAGGGATCGATTCCAGGATACAGGAATCCAGGTATCGGTTACAATTGGTCGACGTGCAGTGAAACAGAACCAGGCTGTCTGCTGGTAATCCGCTTTGAAATGTGTATTTGCGAATTTTTGCATCAATTTTGTGACAATAACGGGCGCTGTAAAATTTGCCAGGATCTGTTCCCACGATTACATGTGAAAGTGATGGCACCACAATGGTGATGAATTGCCGATAGAAAGAGGGTCATAGGTGTAGGGAAAATATTTCCAAAATAACGATAAATACCGGGAGTGGGACAAACAATTCGAGGGTATGACGAATTCCGCTTCGATGACCGGTGTAATTGCGTGGCAATAGATTAAGAATTAGCAGTGTAAATTTCTCCGTTAAGTAGGTTAGCTCAATGCTTTCTATATGGTTGGGAGGGAACCAGCGTTGGCATGTTAAATAACACTCCAGGCATGCTGGGATGGTTTGGCGAATGCATTTGCATTCAAGGGAATTTAAATGCAAGCTTGGATGGGACCAAACGCATTTCCTGTACAGAGAATAGTTCATTCAAATTCATTAGCCTATCTTATTACACCACTCTAATCGGAATAGCATGACGTCATAGCTGCATTCCGTTTAAATCCCAAACATGGAAAACAAATAACAGCAATGCCACAAGCCATATTTGACACGATTCCTACGTCAATCCATCCCACAAGCAGCACGCGACGGTTCAAGATGTTTTTTTTTCTTCATTTCACTTATTTTCAGTCCTTTTGATTCTTTTTGTCCCGAAACGTAAAAGAAGTTCCTGGTTCGAAACGACAAAAAAAATCGAATTATTTATGTCGGTTATTATAATTCCTAAATGGAGGGACAATGAACGATTGGGTCTCCTTGCAAAGACTCATCCGCGGAGGCAGGGAGGATGAAAAATCTATCGAAATACACAAAACAAACTGGAACAGATGTCACGAGAGGTTCCATTTTCAGGAACTAGTTTTTTCGATTCAAATTGCATATCAGTGCTCGGTGATGCTTGAAGACATTTGGGAAAGCAAAAAAAAAATCTCTAAGAAGCACACATTCGTAGCCGGTCTTTGTACAGTTGAGATCGTGGATTGGCCGGACGCAGGCGAAGGAGGAAGCCGGAACCGTATCAACTCAACCGTTTTTACCGGTGTCCCAAAGAGCAGTGGGACAATGAAAACTTCGAATCACCCAAGTGCGGTTGGACGGACTCACTCGCCTTGGTGACGGTTTATGTCTCGAGAGCTTTTGAAAGGAAAAGGATTCTAAATCAATTTGATTGTTATTATTGAATTATTATGGTTCTAAATAGAGCGGAAACCAAGGTCACAATCGTTAAGATGAACCTACTAGACAGCAGATGCTTTTGAGCGAGATACCTTTAGTCGTGGGAAGATGCAGCAAAAATGCGCAAACTTTTCGGTTCCTGTGCGGTTCCTGTATTCAAATAAATCAATACCTCCCGTTCATTCCAATTACTTAGTTTATTGTTTCGTCCTACATGCGAGCTCTTGAAATTTGTTTGTTCATGGATAACACCCCTCTCTAGTGGAGTTTTGTTCTAGATCTGTTGGTCACTTGATGTCCTCCTTCACCCGCCTGATATGTGTGTATTGACGCTGTCATTCGCCAACAAAGGATCGTCGAATGTTGGGAACAGAATTGAATACGTACAATGATTTTCAGAACGAGGGTCCTGACTATTGATTGGTATTGTATTGCTTTTATACATTTGGCGGTATTTTCAAATGATTTAATAAACTAATCTATGATAATTTATGTAGCCAACAGCAAAGACGGTAAGAAGGTGAACCCAAGGGTAAGTCGCTTAGAACAATGTACCAGTCACGATATCTTAAAAAACGATATCCTAAAAAATTGCTAAGACATCAAAAATCTTGCAATGGCACTGTTTGCTTCAATCTGTAAGATTTTTTAGAAGTTTTTTTGACGTTATTTTGAAATATTTGGTTAGATTAATTGGCTGCTAAAGTGCTCCATTTAGTTGTTTTGTTTTTTATGTAAAATTTTATGGCTTTTGATGTGCCAAACTAAAATTTCACTATTTTTTTTTTCAAAAGTTGAAAGGCAGTAGAATTTTTCAATTGTCTACAATCATAGTAGGCGTATGTTTACAAAGACAAGATAGTTTTATAATAAGTGATCATGTGGAAGCCGTTATCCTGTTGTATATAAATTAGATTATAGAAAGCGTTGCATCTGAATACTGTTTATAGTAAGCTTTGATTTTCAAATAAACCTTCATTCGTTACTTGCATTCTAACTTGAGCAGACGTTTCTATCAGGTTATGAGCCCTAGTAAAGTTTTCATAGTAACGGCTGTTGTTACCGGCCGAAAGTGAAATTTTTTCTTCGAAACACCGAAGATGGCAGGAGAAAAGACACGGCGTTCTGGAGAAAACTCGGGACCTCAAGAAAACCAGCCGGCAGGCCAATCTGGTGAGAGGTGAGAGGAATCCGACCGGCTATTTTTCGCTTCTGTTGGTGCAGAAGCTCAAAGGACGGGAGAACTATGTGTCCTGGACCTTTGCGATGCGGATGGTAATGATCCGCGAGAGAATCTGGCGAGCAGTTGATCCACCGGAAGGTGTTCAAGTCGACCAGGATTTATCGGAAAGGGCGTTGTCATCGATCTGCCTCAGTATCGAACCGTACAATTACAGCCTTGTCCAGCGGGCCAAGACTGTGCAAGAGGCCTGGAACAGTCTGAAACCGGCGTTTCAAGACTACGGACGGTACTGAAAGATTGGCTTGCTGAGGAATTTGACCAGGCTGGAGCTGGAAGATTGCTCGTCCGTTGAAGAGTACGTAGATGAGATCATGTCCACGAGCCACAAGCTGGAAGAAATTGGTTTCGTTTTGGACGACGAATGGCTGTCGTTGATTTTGCTTATGGGACTCCCGAAACGCTACGAGCCCATGATCATGGGATTGGACGCCTCAGGAATCAAGCTCACGGCGGATACGGTTAAATTGAAAATTCTTCAAGACGTCGCCATGGATACCGATGCCAAATCAAGCGGTGCTGCTGGGGCGTTAGTGCTGCTGGGAAGTTCCAGAAGAAGAAGGACAAATCCGGCGTGAAATGCTTCAAATGCGACAAGCTTGGGCACTACGCGTCCGAGTTCCATGTGAAGCCGAAGTCGAAACCCGAGAAAGGATTCCATGGAAAGCAAAAGGCTTTGATGGTGTGCGTGAAACCGAAGCTGGAGACGGACGACTGGATTTTGGACTCTGGAGCTGGACGGCAAATGTGTAAATCCGTGCAGGCGCTCATCAACAAGAAGGATGTCTCAGAAAGCGTTTTTGTGGCCAACTCGATTGAACTTCCTGTCCCGGCCGTCGGCAGCGTAAAATTGGATGCCGATGTAGAAGGTATGTGCAGTATTCTAGAAATTGCTGATGTTTTGCTCGTTCCAGACCTGGCGGTCAACTTGCTCTCGGTGAGCCGTATTTGCAAGAAGGGGTTCCGCGTCAATTTCTCGAGGAACTCTTGCGAGGTAGCCAGCGAATCCACCGGTGAGATCATCGCGAACGGTACGGAGGTGGATGGGCTGTACAAGCTGAAGCAGTTCAAGCAACCTGAATTTGGACAGTGTGAAGCGATTGCCGTCAATGGTTGCTGGGATCGAAGTCCGTGGCCAGGACATACCAACGTGCGTCGAGTGTGCTGAAGGTAAGCACCACAAGCAACCGTTCAAGTTGGTGGGTAAGCGATCCACTAAACTACTGGAGCTGGTCCATTCGGACCTATGCGGACCGATGGAGAAGGCGTCGCTAGGAGGAAGCAAATACTTTGTTACCTTCATAGACGATGCCAGCCGGATGACGCACACGTACTTTCTGAAGTCCAAATCCGAGGCATTTAATGCATTCGTGGAGTTCAAAGCGTACGTCGAGAAGCAGATAGGCAAGTCTATCAAGCGTTCTCGGACCGACAATGGAACCGAGTATGTCGGTAACAAGTTTGAGCAGTTCCTGAAGCCAAACGGCATCCGTCACGAGACTTCGGTGGCCTACAATCTGCAACAAAACGGACTTGCGGAAAGGATGAACCGCACGATCGAAGAACGCGCCAGGTGTTTACTCTTCGATGCTGGGTTGGGCAAGCGGTTCTGGGCTGAAGCGACGTCAACGGTGGTGTACTTGATAAACAGATCGCCAACAAAAGGAAAGAAGAACACGCCAATTGAAGAATTCACCGGAAACAAGCCAGATGTTTCAAACTTACGAGTGTTCGGATCAAGAGCGATGGCGTTCGTCCCAAAAGTCAATCGGAAGAAATTGGGATCCGAAGTCGAGGCCGTGTATTCTGGTTGGGTATGCTGACTGTTCCAAAGGTTACCGAGTGTACGACTCAGCAACGAAGCAAGTGTTCGTGAGTCGCGATGTGATCATCCTGAGCGAGGAGAGGGAACATCCGGAACAGATTGGAGAACAAGAACGGGCCGACGAGGGACGCCGAAACGACGCCATCTCCAGCTTTGGCATCCGGTGATGATGAAGAAGACGATCCCGATGCAGTTGTACTGCAGCAGTCCAGTGCGCTCCATCCGCAACCGACTCGAAACCTTTCTCAACCTACCACGAAGCGCAGCGCGAGGGAGCGCAAAGTACCAGGCAACTATTCTGACTTTAAGGTGACGTACAGTATCCTTCCTCAGAATCTTGCTATTCCACAGGACCATCATGGCCAGGCGAAGCCAGCGACGTTCATTACTGCGCTCCCGTCACACGAAAAGCAAGAAACTGTTGGACCGCAACACGATTCTGGGCATAGTGACTGGGAGCGCCTAGTCAGAGGCAAGTCGAGCAATAATTCGATTGGCAGCGGTGTGCTTCCGCCATACTCTACTCCACAGATTACTGGCGAACCCGAGACGCTTCAGCAGGCATTGGAACGACCGGACCGTGATGACTGGATCGGCGCAATGGAGTCCAAGCATCGGTCGTTGTGCGATAACGACACGTGCAAACTCGTCGATCTACCGGTGGGACAGAGAGCACTAAAAAACAAGTGGATGTATGCGCTGAAGACGGGTACGAATGGATCCATCAAACGACACAAGGCCAGACTGGTGATAACAGGGTATTCGAAAGTCAAACGCAAGGTTTACGACGCAACGCATTCTCCGGTGGTGCGGTACGTAACCGTGCGGTACCTCTTGGCGATGGCGGCCAAACACGATCTCCTGGTGTGGCAAATGGATGCGGTGACTACATTCCTGCAGTGCGAACTTCATGGAGAGGAGATCTACATGGAACAACCGGAAGGGTTTCGGGACGCGCGGGCACCGAAGAAGGTGTGTCGACTAAAGAAGGCCCTGTACGGGCTGAACCAGGCGAGCCGATTCTGGAACCAGATGGTGGATCGGAAGCTCAAGGCGATGGGATTCCTGCGATCCAACTAGGCAAAATTTTGGCGAGAATGGCGGATTTATCTCCTCCGGCACAGAAGCAACATCGTTGGCTTCGTACCACTCCTTCACCGGTTTCGCGTAATGGCACGATGCCAGATCCGGCCAAAACGGAGTGTCACCTTCGTGGGACCCGAGGAAGGGTAACAGGTGCCTCTGGATTCATTCTTATTTATATATTTGGCTGTTGATGGTGCCGGTCGTTATGTACGATTTGCTGAATTTGCCGTACCCACAGATCACCTGCCACATCAAGTACTTCTTGGAAAATTTACCGACCTTCTTCCATAACTTCTCCGGAACATCCAAGTGGGACTTCCCGACGAAAAACTTCAGGCTGGGGATTTGCTTGGCCTCCGCTTTAATGTACGTCTCATCGTCTATAACGATGCATTTTGACAGCACCAACCATTCGTGGTACACCACATTGTGTTTATCGGTGAGGTTAGACGCCTGTCCTTCCTGGTCACGCCCTGAATCGAATGGTTTGGAATGCGCTTGAATTAACAGCTGACCTTCCTTGCGTTCACGGAGTCGGTCCTCTTCGTTTTCCATCTGCTGCCAGCCCACTGCTAGGACGTCTGGGTCACCTTGAACGATTCTACCACACGGGATACATTGAAATGGAACACTGAGACCGTCCTGTTGAAGATTCTTTGAAGTCAGTTGATTCATCCATTCATTCCGTGATTTGTGCGACGAAAAGGTAGACTCAGCATCGAGTTGTTCTTTGATGCTTTATCGACCACACTAGAAATATGCTGCTTATGTGACAATCGCCAGTCTAAAATTACGCCTAAATCCTTCACGCGGCTCACCCATTCAATATTTTTTAGGGAAAAGGAGATAACTGAGCATTTTTTTGGGTTCACTTCCATTCGGTTAACGATACACCGGTCAGCGAAGGCATGAAACTGATGCTGAAGAGTGTGACAATCGGTAATGGAACAGATACCACGGTAGAGTTTGAGATCATCTGCATATGATAGTCGAGGTCCCACGATGACAAGATTAACATCGTTGAAGTAGAGCAAGAAGATCAACGGTCCAAGATGACTACCCTGAGGAATTCTCGATGTTGCTGGATAAGTATCAGAACGGCAGCCACCCATAGCGAACATACTGATGACCGCTCAAGAAATGCTTGCAGTGAGAAAGTAGCGGATCTATCATGACAAGTTCAAATAGCTTCGATAACGCGCTCAGTGATGTAATTCCGCGATAGTTGTTCACGTCTCGCTTGCTACCTTTCTTATGAACAGGAAACATGTGAGCAGATCTCCAGCGTGAACAAATAGTTAAACTACGAACTGACAATTGGAACACATGGCCGAGCGGTGCCAATAAGGAGTCGATGTTATTCTTGAGAAAGATGGACGGAATTCCATCGGGTCCTGGACAACAGGAAGATTTCAGTTTGGAAGCGGCTCTTGAAATAGTCCTATCGTTGAAGTCGACATTGCCCACCAACTTTCACCATGCATTGGGACGCTTGCGAGGTTAACATGTTCTTCGGTTAGGCTCTCATCGGTGAAAACCTTGGAGAACTTTTCAGAGAAGAGTCGGTAGATCTCTTGAGTCGATGAAGCAACTTTACCATCAAACAACATGGACGATGTAGACCGGACTCCGTTCACTGCTCGTTCACCGGTATCTAATATCGTTTTAATGAAATGCATGCATTCACACACTCACCTTCAGCCAAACGAAAGAACAAGTTTTCCTTGTCGTCAGCTAACGACGCACTACTGGCATTAAAAATTATTTGATCAAACCAATCAATCGAAAAATGTTTGTGAAAAATCTACGATCTCTGAAAAAAAACTATAGATTTTCAGTTTTGAATTTCAGGGTAGTTTGGGTAACCTAGAAGATTATCATATAATGTCTGTTTGTCTGCCAAGATATTCAATGAACATTTTTCAAGACACAGCGTAGAGCTTTTGTTGCATCTGTTGGTCCTATGTTCTGTTCTCAAGGATGGTTTGTAAAATCCAAAACATGTCATATTGCTTTATAACGTTTGTTGACCTTTAAGAATTTAATTTAATATGTTTGAATTTTTAATGCAACTTTGAATTGCCTAAAAATTACTGTTATAAATCTAAATCTTAAGTTCTTAAGTTAAGCCAGGAAAGTTTGGATGACCTAGAGGATCAGAAAGTTATAAAATATTGACTGTTGAATTTCCAAAAGATTCATTCAATATGTTTGTATAAATATAGGCACCTTATAGAGCCCAGAAAGCTATTGTTACAACTCTAAATCTTATGATTTGAACTTAATAACAGTTTGGATGACCTAGAATATCCCGAGATTGTCGCATTATGTTTGTTGGCATTCTACACTATTCAATGAATGTTAAATACAAATTGTTTGTGTATTTTGCATATTTCAAAACCCTACTGTTACAACTGTAGATCTCATGTTCTGAACTCAAGGACGGTTTGGATGACCCCAATCATCGCAGTTTTTCTTGTAATGTTTGTATACGTTCTCAAATTTTCACAGAATATGGTTGAATACGTTGCGTTACTTTGTTAAACCAAACATAAGTTACTACTTTAGATCTAAGGTTCTGAACTCAAGGATAGTTTTGGCGACCTAGAACATCAAAAAATTATCTAATAATGACTGTTGACCTTCCTAAAGATTTATTCAATATGTTTGAATACATATCTTAATCTTATATAGCCCTTAAAGCTTCTGTTACAACTGTAGATCAGGAGTTCTTAACTCAAGTGCATTTTGGATAACCTAGAACATCCCAGAAAGATACAAAAATATATCCCATGGAAGGTTATTATTTAAGCTTACTTGCAAAAAAAATTCCACGCCCTTGCGATTGGCCTTTCGGAAGCTAACCGGAACATTCGCAATGGCAGATGAAAACATGCGTGTAGGCATGTTTTCGAGTTCTTTCTTCTTTTTATTTATTAATTCCACATTTTTCGCGACAAAATTGTTGGAGTAGATCTTACGCTTCAGGTTGGCCCAGATATTCTTGATGGAACGCAGCTGGGGGACATTGAACGGGTTCGCCGACTTTGGACCACATCGATATTCAGCCGCTCCATCTCCTCCAACGATCGCTTCGAGTAGTGGGCCGACGATAGATCCGGCCAGAACACCGTGTCTTCACCCTTATGGTATTTCTTGATGAACGACGCAACTTCCAGTTTTGAACTATAATTTCCCCCGTTCACGGCCAGTCCAGAACAAAGGAAGAGCGGCTTTGACATCTCCTTTTCGCTGATTGTCAGCCACAGCAGCACCTTCGTGGGGAACTTGGTGTGAAATGAACTTCACCTCGGAGCTTACTTCCTTCGTGGGGAAAGTAGAATACAAAGTGCCCTGCCAGTCGTTGCCATCCAGGGTGAGACAGGTCTCATCGGCCATCACCACCGCTACTTCGCGATTCGCTGAGAAATTCGAGTTGACCATCTTATTCAGCCGTTGCCACTGCGTCATTGCCTGCAGCTCAGAAACCAGTGGACGCGGCTTCCGTCTCCGAACATACATGCCATGTTCGCCAGGTACTTTTTCACTGTTTGGCCGGTTGAACCGATCTTCCGGCCAGGCGCACGCAGCGATGTAGCCACTTTTCGTTCGGTCTTTCTCTTCAGCATCCTTAGGAGCTTCTTGTCGCTCAGGGTCGTCGGTCGTCCGGAATCGGGCTTTCTTTCGATGCTCTGATTGTTGTCTAGTAGTGCCAAGATGTTGTAGATGCCGAACTAGCGTATCCGGCGTCCACAAAGTGCTGCACGATGTCCGTTTTCGACGCGGCAGGGTGCCGTTCTTTGAACGCGCACACTTCTGAACGGGTTGCTTCACTGTTTATGCCATCACGGTTAGAGTTCGACTGATAGAGCTGTTAAATTTTGTCTGTTGACTCATAGGTTACTATGATTCGATGCTGCATGGGTAGTTTCGTCAGTGCGAGTGATGGTAAACCCATGAAAAATCGGCAATTTTTGTCCATTTTTGTTTAATGCAATCGTTATTCTCAAACAACTCTTCATACTATTACTAAGGCATTTATTTTTTTTTTCCTTAACTTATTCATATACAGGATGTTCTAGGTCGTCAATTCGGCCTTAAACTCAAGAGTGTTTTTATATATCCCAGATAAAGAGGTTGATGTAGAACAAATTTGCAAGCCAGTGTATACTTTTATTCAGTCTGTGATTTTACACAGCCATTTTCTTTTCGGATCATATAAGATGCCTTAGGCCTGAAAGGGTTAATTTACTCTTCAAGACAAGGCTTAACATTCATGAATTTTAAATCGTTTGTGGCCCGAAAGCAACATTGTAATCTATTTAAGTTTATGAAAATAAATATTTCCGATCGATTGGTGCAAACATTGAATCTTTGAATCTTTATTCTTATTTTTTGAGAAATGCCTAAGATATTAACGCTTAAAACCTGACCACTTATCGTAACGATCACAAT
Organism: Aedes japonicus; assembly: GCA_034211315.2. Lineage (NCBI taxonomy): Eukaryota > Metazoa > Arthropoda > Insecta > Diptera > Culicidae > Aedes > Aedes japonicus. The sequence continues at coordinate 16,146 of JASCZW010009077.1, forward strand.
GTGACTTTTTTCACAACTATCACCCAAGTATAGAAAACAAAGACGTAGTCCTACGTCAAAAAATGTATTTCTTCATTGTGTGCATTTTATTCACTTCCATCAACGAACCACACACAATTTATTAACATTGAAAAAGAATTGTGCTAAATTTTGGTAATTTTTGTGCAGTGGCAAAAAAGAAAGTGTAGCAATAATTTCGTGTTCGCCCTCTTGGTGGGCTGGTGACTGAATAGTTGTGCGCGTTCAAAAAAATCCCTTTTATTTGATTCTATTTTTGTTTTCTTAAATGCAAAAGCGTTATTTTATTCAAATTTATTTCAAAAGTAGAAACCTATTGCCTAATATCATTGCTTCAACCGATTCAAACAGCTGTCGTCTTTGGTACAAGCATATATGATCAACCCGTTTGCTTTGCTGCATAGAATTATTATCTATAGGTTTTCTCACAGACTCAAATACGATAGTGGGAAAAATCGTTTGCAATCATCGATTTTTACAACTATAAAACATAACTCTACTTTTATGTAGTTAATTTATAATACCTTATTTTGAAGTATGTAACCAATAGATATTTCCAAACGATTGATGCAAAAGTTGAGAAATCCTAAGGAGAAGTAAATAAGCTATTCAATTTTCTTCTCAATCATGGCTGTTGTCTATATTCTACATGAGCTGCCTAAGAAAATGTTTTTCTTGACGAGGAGGCGTTAAAACAAGGTGCAAATTGCAAGGCTCCGAACGATGCCTACGTCAAACAAAACAAAGGTAGTTTCCTTATCTTTTTTAAAGTTTCTTTTGTCTTGAAACCGGCACGTGGAAATCAGGGTTTCAAGTCTCCTCGTTTGCCCATAATTTATGAGACACGTGCTTAGTTCCTAATTCAATGGTATTTGATCAGTCGAAACAAAAAAAAAACGTTTTTTAACATCAAATATCCCAAAACGTTGCATTTTAACGGCGATAAGATCAAGCTTGCTGCAAAAGCGATCGGTCTATCGATCATCGGCTGTAAATAAATAAACCTTAAACAATCCCATGAAGTTTTGATGGAGTGTAATGGTCCTGTCAAAAAAGCAATTCTTGATCATTCGGCAATTGATGGGCAAGGTGTCGGCGTAAATCCAGCTGCTCGACAAACATAGGAAGAGAACAATGAAAACCGTTGCAGTTTGCTAGCGGACAGTGGAATTGCTGTAAATTGATAGATTTGAAAGAAAATGTGACACCTTAACGAATGTGTTGTCTAGAAGATTCTTTCCGACTCAAATGAAATCGGTGCAAATTTATGGTCTGACATTCGATTCAATGTTTTTGAACCGTGAAGAATACATGATCTCTATGGTCGTGGCTGCTGGACAGGAACAAATCCTAAATAAGATATTAACATTTCACGGATGCAACCGTGCAAGGATTATTGGTTGAATGTTGCATAGTTTGGTAATTATGTCCAGATGTAGTATGAGCCTTTTGCAAAGCATCCTCTAATTCTAAGAAGGCATCGGAATGAACCCATAAAATAAGTGGTTTGTTGAGGTCTTGCTTATTTTTTCGTGTACGTTATTTTGTTGGCATTTTTTTCCACTCAATTATTTTGTGAAACTTTAATATGTTTTGTTTATTGACATTTCTTTTAATGGATTGGAAGTTATTTGATTGTGGGCTGGCACCGCACAGTGCATTGAATGTGTGGGAAGAAAGGACTTCAGAACAGGATAATTTTGACAATGTATCACATTGCCCAGTGGTCCAGACTGCGAATTTAGCTGGAAAAATACATTTTGAGCCTAAATTTGAAGTATTGGTGAAAAATTGTCTTCAATTGTTTTTTTGGTCTATTTTGTCTTAAAGGCCCTTCTTTTGGTGTGAATGAAAACTAGGATAGTCCTTATTTTCCGAGAAATCGAAAATCTAACTTTTTAATTTGCAGATATAAAGGAAAATATACTTGCAAATATATAATACTACATTTGAAGCAACTTTAACTATATATGTTTTTCTGTAGCTTTTATAATTACCATGAGCAAAGCATCTTCACATTTATTCTAGAACAGTAAAAGATACAAGTTTTGGTGTGCGTAAATTGTCACTATCGTATGGCAAACAAAATAAGAATAAGTAAGAAATAGGCTTTTTTCAAATTTTGATCTCTGTGGTTGAGGAAGACAAAAAAAATCTTAACCGCATTTTAAAGATTTTCTATTATTGCATATCACGTCTGAAAACTTAAGATAGGTTATTTTTTAAAATTTAGTTTAAAACATTTGAAAAGGGCCTAAGTTTATTAGAAAATTGTGAATTACTCACTAATGGCAAAAGGTATCGGCAAGATTTATAGAAGATTGTTTTATATTTTAAATTTCCAAAAACCATTTAAAGATAACTTTGTCGGATTTTTTTTTGTACGGATACTCTCAGAAAAATCGTTCTAAATCGGTCTATTCAAAAGCTACAGCAATGTTTTCTTGGCAACGTTGCTTGAAAGCAGCTTAGCTACAATTTTTTTTCACAAAACCATAATAACTTTTGTTTGAGATACGATATCGACGATTTCAGTACTCTAAAAGTTTTAACTTTTACTGTTCTAGAGTTAAAGCTTTGCTGAAAAATTTGAAATAAAAAAGTTAGAGCAAAATAACTGATTTTTATAGGGACTCTTTAAGCTACGTAGGAAAAATTTCTCTTCTTTGGTCATTTTAAAAGCTACAAAAAAACTTATTCAATCAAATTTGCTCTAATTTATTTCATCTACAACTTTTCCGAAGGATATATGCCTTTATTTCTGCTAATAAAAATGTAAGATTTTTGATATCTCTGAAAATAATGATCACTGTTTATTCACACCGAAAGAAGGGCCTTACTATTAGGAACAACTTTGTTGAAGACAATTTTGCTCCCGCACATCAAACTAAGGCTGAAAAAGTATCTTTCAAGCTAAATTCGCATTCTGGACCACTGTGCATTAGCGTTCTGGTGAAGGATATTCGTAATCATGCGAGCAGCAATTTGCATAAATGATACATTCAATAGGACTGGTAATTCAATATTATATGAAATTATGCTTGCATACACGACACATATTATATGTTTATGTCATTTCACTGAAAAGCCATAATATATTTTTTTTTAAATATTTGTTACTTAGGATAATTACCACCAATGATAATACTTTTCAGCTTAAAAAAAATTAAAAACCAAGATTTACCCTCTATTTATTTTTTCCTTTATCAGAAACGAGTCCCTTGCTCGAAGCAGTGGTCATTATTGATATTGATTGTTAGTCTTAATTTGGCTGTTACTTAAACAATATGCTTTTTATGAAGATTCTTTTTCCTTCATTCAAGGGTTGAAAAAAATCTTACATTACAGCGCCATTTAAATTTTGAGTAATTATCGTTTAGTGTGATTTCAGAGGTAACAATGTATTAAAGACTTATTATTCAATTTTTTTTTCATGTTTATTTTCCATCCTCCCGCGAGCGGAATTTTTCCATCCTCCCGCGAGCCGGGCACTCTCTCATTATTATCTTTGTACGAGTCTAAGACGGGCCGGGCATAGTGGCAAGATGCCAAATCCGGCTAAAACAGTGTCGGGCCATCGTGAGATCTCAAGAAGGGCAGAAGTCGTTTTTGGAGGCATTCGTCCTTGTAGATTTGTCCGTTGACGGTCCCGGAGGTGATGAAGGGCTGACTCATTTTGTGAGATCCGCAGATCGCTTGCCAGACAAGGAATTTTTTGGCGAATATTGACAGTTTCTTCTTCCGTACACTCTCCGGAACGGCCAACTTAGAGGTGGCGACGTAGTGTTCCTGTCCTGGCATTTGTTTTGTGTCGGCTTCGTCCATCACAATGTAGAACGGTTTTGTGAGCCACTCCCTGTACAGTTTTCTTGCACGAGTTTTGGCCACCGAGTTCTATTTATCGCTCCGGTTCGGTGCCTTCTGGACCTTGTACAGATGTAATCCAGCACGTTTCATTGTTTTCTGCACAAAACAAACTGAAACTTTCGCCTTTTTCGCAACATCGCTGATTGAAATGTTGGGATAACGCTTAAATTGGTTCAATACCATCCTGGCCTTCTCCGGATTTGATGTGCCACGTTTTTTGCCTCTACCATTTTTTCGCTTTGTTGTCTTACGGTCCTTGAACGTTTTGATCACATGAGATACGGTTGAATGTGCGATTCCGAGCTGTTTTCCGATCCATTGATGAGATGCGTTTGGGTTTTCGAAGTGAGTGCCCAAAATTTGTTGGCGCACTATTTCTTCATTCGAAGCCATCACTGAAATCACTCTACCGATTTTCACGAAACTCATTACACAATTGACACAACATAATGTTAAAATTTCAATAATTTTTACCCACACGCTATAAAGTTACGAACAATTGCGTGTGTCCAAATTTCATCGTATACAGTCTTTAGCTCACGCACCTTCACTTTCCGGTCAGCCAACACCATTTCATGAACTTTTTTGACATAGTCCTCTGTAACCGCATCGGAGGGCCTGCCACTGCGGACTTGATCGGTAGTCAGGGATAAGGTGCGACTCAAATCTCTTTGAGTGCAGCACGCGCTGCTACGAGACAGCACATTAAATTTCAAAGAGACGTGAAAGTGCAGTCTGTACTCCCGTGCACCCTTGTTGTGCCGTGCGCTCAAAGCCGCACATCTCATTTTGAATTTGCTCTCGTCTCTTTGGGTGCTAACGATTGCACTCTCCCTTGTCGTCTCTGTGCAAACACAAGTGCAAAAAACAGACACGGCGGCATGGGCCAGACTAGTATGTGAATAAGGATTTTAATAAAATTTTCCCTCTATGAACCCATACAATGCCTTTTTGTAACTAGCATCAAAACTTTTCATTTTGCTTCCATTTACCAAAGCATGAGCCAAAGCACAGAGTAAAGCACTGAGTAGAGCAGTGTGCATTACTCTTTGTCTCTGAAAGAGTAGTGCATGTGCGGCTATCTGTCTCTCGTGCTGCTACGAAATCTCTCGCACTTTCGTTTTGTGCGCTCTTCTGAAACAGGAGACGCACACTGGAAATTGGGTGAAGCACTTGCCTATTTTGCACTACTCTGTGTTTTTCGACAATCCCTGTCGGTAGTGGAGTGCGGCCACCACGAAACTCTTGAAACCAATAACTTTCGGAGCATTTGCCGTTAATAATACTTGTTCAACTTTGCTTTTGTTTCCTTTGCTGTTTTGCCTCTCCAAAAATTATGTTTGTTGAGAGAACGAAAACCGTTTTTATCCATACTCAATATCCCAAGTAGCACACTACGATCATAATCAGTTGTAGTAACTTGAATATGACTTAGCAAGTCATATTTATGTTATCTCTACTGAATTGCAACAAGTGTGTGCTGCTAGAGGTATGATTCCAAACACGTAAACAATCAACAGTCAAAAAAAAAAAACAAAAAAAAAAAAATTAAGTTGCAGTATCGCATTGAAATTTGGCGTGCATGCCTCTTTTGAAGTAGCGCATTTTGGCGGTCAAAAAGGTTACCCTTCACCCCACCTAGTAAGTTAAGCAAATTGTGGGTTACACTGTAAGATTTGTGACGAATACAAGGTAACCTAAGTCTTAGAGGGTGCTCGCAAAGTGTTTTACTTTTCCTGAATAGAGAAAATCTCAAGAAGTTAGTGTAAGATATGTACGCCCGAACTATTGGATGATATAAATTCTATAAACTGAAGAGAGAGAGAGAGAGAGAGAGAGAGAGAGAGAGAGAGAGAGAGAGAGAGAGAGAGAGAGAGAGAGAGAGAGAGGATGGGGTGGGGGTGCGAAATAGCAATTAATTAAGATACCACTGTCTAAACAGATTGTTTTTTTCTTCAGATAATTTTAACTTGAATTCACGTTCACGTTCGCGTCGGCAAATAAATACTGAGAACTCTTAAATGCGAAAAACTACCAAAGCAACGGAGAGCGGACGGAATGAACTTCACCGTTTGCTTGTTCGCTGGACACTCATAATCTTGGGATATTCATGCTAAACAAACTATCTTAACTTAGTACAGCCCATTAAGCTACTGTTACAATTGTAGACCTTATGTTTTGATTGACCTAAAACTAACAAGATTATCTGTGGACGTTACAGAATATTCATTCAATATGTTTGAATAGTTATCTTAGTTCTGTACACCCGAAGAGGCTACGGTTTCTACTGTATATCTTAAGTGCAGAACTCAAATCAGTTTTCATAAACTTGAAATCCCAAGATAATCTGAAAATAACTGGTGACCTTTCAGAAGACTAACTGAATGTGTTTAAATGCAAATCATCACCATTCATAGGTTATAAAGCTAATGCTACGATTTTAGATCCTAGCTTTTGAACTCAAGGGCAGCTTTGGTGACCTAGATCATCCCAATATATCTCATTCTATCTATTTACGTACCAGAAGACTCATTTTAATTGGTCAGATACATACTGTTACTTTGTTTGGACTAAAAAGCTACAGTTACAGCTATAGATTTTAAGTTTTGAATTCCAGGATAGTTTGGATAACCTAGAAGATAATCTCATAATGTCTGTTGGTCTTCTAATATATTCAATGAATATGTTTTAATACACAGCGTAGCTTTGCATAGTCTAGAAAGCTTTTGTTGCAACAGTAGGTCCTATCTTCTGATCTCAAGGATAGTTTGGATGACCAAGAACATGTACTATTGCTTCGTAAAAGTGCTTCGACTTTTAAGAATATCAATTGAATATTTTTGAATATTTATTGTAACTTTGTATTGCCTAATAATTACTGTTACCGCTGTTAATCTTAAGTTCAGCTCGCCATGACAGTTTGGATGACCTAGAGGATCAGAAAATTATAAAATATTGACTGTTGACCCTCCACAGATTCATTGAATATATTTGAATATATAAAGTCATTTTATATTGTTCGATATTGGTCAAATACATATTGGGATTGGGAAACTAGGCGAATTTAAAGAAGTTATAGCTTCTAGTAGAATTTAAAGGAATTTGTTCTCGTTTACTAGCAAAAACTTGAAAAGTAGTTCAATGTTTTATTTTTTATTTTTTTAAAAGTGCTCAAATGAAGTGTTAATTTTTAATTCTCCTAGTTTCCCAATCACAATCGTTCTACTAATACGCTCAAAACAGTTTTTCAAAATAGTGTTTTTAAAAAAGGTGAAAGTCAAATACATATTGTTACTTTGTTTGGTCCAAAAAACCACTGTTACAACTATAGATCATATGTTTTGAACTTAAGGACAGTTTGGGTGACCTAAAATATCCCATGGTTTTCGCATTATGTTTGTTGACCTTCTACACTATTCAATGAATATTGTTAAACATAATTTGCTTCTTTACATACTTAGAAAACCTACAGTTACAACTTCAGAGCTAATGTTCTGAGCTCAAAGACAAATTGGATGTACCCGATCATTTCAGTTTAACTTATAATGTTTGTTTTCGTTCTAAAACATTCACTGAATATGGATACGTAGCGTTACTTTGTATAGCTCAAAAAGTTATAGTTATTACTGTAGATCCTAAGTTCACAAAATTATCAAATAAAGACTGTTGACCTTCCAAAAAGTTTATTCAGTATGTTTGAATACATGTTATAATCTTGTATAGCGCTAAAAGCGACTATTTTATCTGTAGATCTGAAACTCTAGTGCAGTTTGGATAACCTAGAGCAACCCATAAGGATACAAAAATATTTAACATTTATTACCAAGAATTAAATAATATGTTGGCATGTTTATCATATTCTAAAACAATGACGTTTACTATTAATAAGGCCTTTATTTTTTCGTCCTGAACTTCTGCATATGTTAAGGCTGTTCTAGTTTATCAAAAAGCCCTTGAAATCTTTTTTTTAAATATTTCCCGGACAGAAGAATTGATGTAGAGCAAATTTGCGGAAGACAGTAAACACTTTTATTCATTCTGTGATTTCAAGCAGCCATTATCTTTTCGAAGTCATAGGCCTAACAGGCCTAACATTGATAAATTTTTCAATAGTACAGGGTGCGGCAGAAAATAATGCGAAAATTTGTTCTATTTCTTTCAAATCCCATTTTCAACTGATTCAAGCAATTATATCAACATTGTCGAGTGCAGTTTATAAAGTCCTTTTAAACAAATTTATTCAATGTATCCTCCATTTTTATTAACAACATCTTCGAGCCGACGCCGGAAGCCAGAGTATGCAGTTCGGACGTAGTCCTCCGACATTGACTGCAAGTGCGTGTTATGGTTGATTTCAGGGTTTTCACACTAGGGTGTGATGTTTTGCAGGCTCTTGCTTCAACATATGTCCAAATCGAATAATCCGACGGATTAAGATCTGGACTGCTGGGGGGCCACAAATCCTTCGGCCAAAACTTCATGTTATCGTTCAACCATTGTTGAGTTCGATTGAACGTATGACACGGCGCTTCATCCTGCTGTAGGACAACGTTTTGGTCCTCGGAGAAGTTGGCCTTCACCCAGGGAAGCAATTGGTCCTTTAAAATACCGATATACACGTCGGTTTTGATTTTAACTCCAGCATCAATAAAAAACAGGCGGCATTTTCAAACCGTTGGACGCCACCAAGCCAAACATAATGACACCAGCCGGATGTTTGGTTTGAAATTTGAATTTCACTTTTTCCGGAACGTTCTCCATTTTCTGCGGTGAATTGAACCAGTCCGTGCGGCTGTTGGCCACAGCATCGATGCTGAAAAGCTTTTCGTCGGAGTACAGGATTACCATTTTTTCTTTCTTCAACAAGGAAAGAAATTTCTTCGAACGATTCACTCGTAGTTCCTTGACCCGACCCGTAATCAAGTGGCGTTTCACTCTGGCTCTGGAAGATGCATGCAGGTCTTGTTTGATGAATCTCCGCATGAATTTCTCCGAAATCTTCCGCTGCTTAGGACCATCCTGCAGGAACTTTTTTTGCAGTAAACTGTTGCCAAATGGCACCCTATCACCTTGGCAATCTCTTTCGGCTTCTTCTGGGCGAGCAACAAACTGGTGATTTCGACAGAAGTTAGTCACTAGCTACACGAATTAACCCAATACTCAAGTTTGAACATTTTCGCATTATTTTCTGCCGCACCCTGTAGAAAACAAAGATGTAGTCCTACGTGAAACAAAAATCATCGTTTGGCTAGCGCTCCTTAAGTTTACTTACCTATACACACTAGTAAAAGGTCATGTTAATCTTGTTGCTGTTAAATCAACATAAGAGAGTGACCTTTAGAACATAAGGGTTCATAATCTCTATGTGTGTACCACAGTTGCTATACCTAGTTGGAAATGGAAATTCCATAAGTAATTAAAGGAACGTAATGTTTAGTTATTCTTGTTGTGAAAAAGTGGTGAAAACTTTACTGCAATCATTGTTTCTGCCTTCTGGTTGAAGCTATATTCGCACCTTTTACCAACTCTGAACTACATGATGCATTGTTTTAAATGTTTGATAGTTATTAATTTGTTTCACAACACCAACTGTGTACTGTTTCATAGTTTGTACTGTTGCTCTTCACTGAAAGAAATCGACAAAAAAACCCTCCCGAGCACCAAGAACCGCAGCCGGTATACTTGCGGTGTTGAAACCAACAGCCATAAAATTAATTTTATTGCTCGTATACTCACTTACGATACGGCACTCAGTGGCCTGGAAGCACTTTTATGGCCATCCTTTTTCTCCATATATGCACGAACAGGCGAACCATCATCTATATAATAAAAATGAGTTGGGGTTTCCTTTGTCACGATTTAACTCGCGAGCGGCAAGACCGTTTGGCATGAAAATTTGTATGCAGGGGTTTTTGAGGCCGAGGAAGGTTTTTAAGATAGTAAGAGACCCCTCCCTTTTCTGAAAGGGGGGGCTCCCATACAAATGAAACACATTTTTCTGCATAACTCGAGAACTGATCAAGCAAAGGAACCCAAATTTAGCATGCGGAAGTTTTTGGAGGCAAGAAATGTTTTTATGGTAGTTTGAGACCCCTCCCCTCTCTAGAAAGGGAGGCTCCCATACAAATAGAACAGAAGTTTTTGCATATATAATAAATAATAAAACTAATCAAGCAAATGGAACCAAATTTGGCATGTGGGGTTTTCTGGTGGCAAAAAATGGTTCTATGGTAGTTTGAGACCCCTCCCTCTCCTACAAGGGGTGCTGTCATACAAATAAAACTGAAATTTCTTCATAACTCTAGATCTAATAAAGCAAATGGAACCGAATATGGATTGCGGGGATTTTAGAGGCAATAAATGTTTCTACGGTAGTTTGAGACCCCTCCTCCCTCTCTGGTAGGGGGGCGGGGCTTCTATACAAATGAAACACAAGTTTCTGCATAACTCTAGAACTAATCAAGTAAATGGAACCAAATTTGACCGGTAGAGGTTTTTGAAGGCAAGAAATGTTTTTAAAGTAACTCGAGACCCCTTCGCCCTCTGTAAGAGGGGCGCTCTCATACTAATAAAACACAAATTTGTGCATAACTCGAGAACTAATCAAGCATATGGAACCAAAAATTGGCATGTGGAGGTTTTTGGTAGCACAAAATGTGTCTATGGAAGTTTGAGACTCCTCCGTCATCTGGAAGGGAGAGGGAGGGGGGTTTCCATACAAAAACAACACAAATTTCTGCCTAACTCGAGAACTAACCAAGTAAATGGAACCAAATTTGGCATATGGAGGTTTCCGAAGGCAAGAAATGTTTCTTAGGTGGTTTGAGACCCTTCCGCATTCTGGAAGGGGAGACTGCCATAAAAATGAAACATAATTTTTAACATAACTCGAGAGCCAATGAAGCAAACGAAACCAAATTTGGCATGTTGAGGTTTTTGGAGGCAAGAAATGTTTCTATGGCACTTCACCACCCCTCCCCACTTAAAATGGGGGAGGGCTCCCATACAAATAAGAAGAAAATTTCTGCATAACTCGAGAACTAATCAAGTGACTGAAACCTTTTTAGCATATGGGGTTTTTGGAGGCTAGATTTCTATTTAGGGAGCTAGGGAAGGTTCTTATGATTGTTTGAGACCCTACTCTCTCAGGAAGGGGCGCTCTCATACAAATGAGACACACATTTCTTCAGAACCCGAGAACTAATCAAGAAAATCGAATCAAAATTGACAAGTGGGGGGTTTTGAAGGCAAGAATGTTTCTATGATAGTTTAAGGCCCCTCCCCTTTCTAAAGGGACGGGGGGGGGGGCTTCAAACAAATGAAACTCAAATTTTTATTATAATCGATGAGCCCAGTGCGATGGTTCGAGAACTAATCAAGCAAATGGAACCAAATTTGGAATGTGGGGGGTTTTGAAGGCAATGATTGTATCTCTCTGGAAGGGAGGACTCCCATACAAATGAAACACAAATTTCTACCAAAATGAGAATCATCCAGGTTACTGAAACACAAAACGTGTGTTTCTCGGATAAGAAGCATGTATTGATAGAAGTTTGAACCCCTGCTTATTTCAGAAAAAAAACTCATTTCGAAAAAAAACCATAAACGTGCCAGTTATATTAAATTTTCCTTCATTTAGTAGCAAGCGTAGCAGCGCACGCACCGGGTTCAGCTAGTCATCAATAAAAACAGCTTCGCCGATTGACGATGTGGGACGTGTCCTTTATCGACAAAGCGGCTGTCCCGAGAGACAGGACCTCATTTACTTGCACTTGAGCTTCCGACTACATATGCCGAATGGTGGAACCGTCGTTAATCTTTGCCGCTGGCTTTGGAAATAAACATTCTGATACTATTTGTACAACTTACCGGTTTTGATCCGTGAGGACTTTCGTACCGATGTTCACTGGATACCGGTATCGAAATTATACGGGTTGAGGAATTATTCGCGCTGTTCGTCCTGATCTCGTGGTTTATTCATCGAATAGTTAATTATTGCCATAGCATGGTGGTTGGTTTACTACACGAGCAACAGGATGAATGACACCTTGATAGAGGTCACCAACGGACGTTTGCAAGGTTGCTCTGCAGCAGGTGATGACGATGCAGTCAACAGATAATAACGATCGAAATTTATTGCACTTAAATAGTATGTAAAATTTCAGTTTTCATCAACCCATAACATTCATTAATATTTACGGAACAAGCAATCTAGCGTGAGAACTGCATCTGATCGAACTAATTTGTGTCATACCCAGGCACTTCTACCCTTTTCTACAGGAAGAAAGTGAAATGGGGAAGGAGGAATAAATTATGGTTCCCACAGGTACCCTCCATGTGCAGGAAACACTGTTCTTATATCCAATTTGAATGTCCTATAAACATCCAACTCTCAGCTCGTGATGGTATTGATTGACCTACCAACGGCAGGCTGTCAACAGTATCATGCATAAGTTATGATAGCAATCGACAACCGTTTCAAACCGATTTGGTCCCGTTGGAAGTAGCGATTATCTACCGTGTAATCCTTTTACCGCTCTGCCTCGCGCGATTCAAACGCGCTGCGGGTTGTAATTTAAATTTTTATTGCTCTCATTATTGTTATTTATTGGCAGCCTAAATGAGGTCTTACCTTCGAGTGCATTTTCCCATTCAATAAAACTGTGCGAATTCATTATGATTGCTTCCTGCCCAGAAATCAAGATGAGTAGATGAGATACGATCTAATTCCGGGGCGGATCAGGGCATCTTCAATGTTTTCGTTACTCCACAGGGAGAAATCAGGTAGCAAGACATTTAATCTCATCACTCTATCACTGTCATCGACGGTGCTGCAATTTAGTTGACACCGCACACAAAACAACGACGATAACGGTCGGTGTGCATCTTCACCAGTCACTCGGAATCAGCGTGAGCGCACTCAATTTCACAGCGTGACGTAAATGACGCATCCTTTTTCAGCCCTTCTTGCAGGCGCTGTTTTCGCACTATTGTCTTGCAGTGGGTTGTGAAGTTGCATTGCTCGCCAATATCGTGCCGGTTGTAGGGAAAGGATACAACGCAGATTTTATGATAGTCATGCATCAGTCATCGAGATGAGTGACGTGATGCACATATGTGTACTTTTTGGCAGGATCCCTTCCTTGACTCGATTTCGGGTCCTCCCTCTTTCTTGTCTCGATAGGTATTATGGATATCTTTCAATGAAGGGACTTTATTGATTGTACATGGGGATTGCTTGAATTTAGTTGTGAAGAATTGATAAATGAACATATTTATGACAGTTTTCTCTCATAAAATGGGTCATACGTTTCGTACATTGATCACTTTCTAATTACTATTATTACACTGAATTCTGATCTTGTACGATTTTCTCGCGTGTGATTTTAATCTCACAACAAACTCAATGAATTTTTTTTCATGGTGAATATACAAGCCTCAGCGTGAACCTTTGAGAGCACAAATGTCATCCCACATGTAACATGTAAGCCATTGCCCTCGAAGTTTAACGCTAAATCTTCCGGAGGTCGAAGTAGACCGCGCTCTTAAATGGACGTGTTTTTCGCGAAGTTAACTTCACAAACTTTACCATTTCTGGTTAAATGGCTTTTCAGTGATTTTCGTGATGGTCATCAAAGTGGACCACATTCTGTTCATATCCATTCACTTCTTCACGGTATGTACAGAAGATGTCTCTAATTAGCTTAATTAATTCTTATTTAAGACGTGCCTGGATTCAAATTTTCTATCGATAGATGAATATTACACTGAAAATTTATTTTCGAAAGTAGCTTTCACGCGTTTCGTAACCATAGATTTTGTACTTCAAACAAATGTATCGTATATTGTATGAAACATTCATATTACTTTTTATCTGTTGAAATGCTACCATTACATCTCTTTGTAAAAGGCACGAAATGAATTTCGTGAAGACCAGTCAATCGCTGCTTCTCTTTTATCGTACTTATGCAATCGTGTTGCTGCTGGGGTGGCCTATTTCTCTATCCCAAAATAAAAATTAAAGCGCAGTCGAGAGTTTCAACTTCATACTCATTAATCAAGTATCTTTTCACGAGTCACCATAGCCTAGTGAGATCAACCACGGATTCAGTAACAGAACTTTCTAGAAAATTCATGATGGAATCTCATGTCAGAAACATTAAAAAAACACTAGACAACTCCACGTGGTTGCGCTTTTTTGTCAACTAGCTGACCCGGCGAACTTTGTTCCGCTCTAGCCGATTGTTATGATTCAAAGAATTCCGAGCATTTATGTTTTTATTTTTTTTTTGAGTAACTTCAAGCCATTGTTTGTCACCTAACTTTTTTTTATCGTTCATTCGCGATCGATAACAGATTACGACACCCGAATTTTAGATATTGATTGCATGAAACACTTTTCGTTTGAATTTGGAAGGTAAATTGTTTGAAATAAGTGGATTTCTTGGAATGAACACTTCCTCGCCCTTGAGTATCATTGCTTGAATTACATTATTCTTGAGTTGCTTTACACAGAAATTACACAATTTCAGTCGTAAATTATATGGTAGTAATCCTGGTAAGTCCAATGAACTCAGGAATTTCGTTGGATAATTTGTTGCTTCGTCCGGATTAGTCACACAATCAATTGAGTTGAATGAACGTAATTGTCCAGAAAATTCATTTTGAATTACAAAATTTAAATCATTGACATTCTTATTTTTCGCTGTCAAAATCCCACGTGCTCTCCGATTGGTTGTGAATTGTGTCCGTTTTGGTTCTCATAATTTTGGACGATCTTTGGGAAAACACTCATAATGAGTTCCTCTTTCGTCGTTGTGATATGGTAGAAATTCGGAGGAAACGAAATCAATCCGGTGGAAACGTCAACAGGTGTACTTCTTCATTCCCAATCGCCAATAATTCAAGCTGAACAATGCATTAGGTCCTAAGTAACATTGGGAGAATCTCTTCGTCGACTTTCTCTTGGGTTAATAGCTTGTCTATTAAATGATTTGCTGATGTTTTCGACGCCTTGGATCCCTAATTACACTTTATACTACCGTACCGTATGTTGAAAATAGTTGAACATGTTTTTACATAGCCGTAGGAACGCAAAGAGAAAGTCGACAAAGAGAGTCTCTCAATGTTACTTAGGACCTAATGCATTGTTTTGCTTGAATTGATTCGAAAAAATTTCGGCATACGGCATGCGTCAACTTTAGCGTCTTTACATATCGCCACAAATAAGAAAGCTTAAAGCAAGCGTTGATTTCAGCCGCTGCCGTTGATCGTGAAATGACAGATAGTGTTTGTCAAAAATCACCTGCTAATAAAATCATGGCGCCTCCAAAAGGTCCTGTGTTACTGCGCAGATCTTGCATAGTTTCGTCCCAGAGATTCAACGAATGTTTCAACGCAGAATGAGCCGTTTGAATGCCTTCCAACAATGTGGCCGCAATCCCTGAAGAGGCAACCGCAAGAGCAATTTCTGATCTTAAGCAAACCGAAGCCAATAGTAATGAAATAAGGTACGTTTTGCCCGTTCCGCTTGGTGCATCGATTTAAAAAATGCCTCCATTTCGGTGGTCAACCACTTTCAACCAAGTGTCGTAAACGTCCTTTTGCCGAGGAGTCAACAACGGTACGTTTGTTCGAACCACCTGTCTCGAAGCATATTGATGTATTCTTGTTCTTGCTCCAACTCTCGATGCATTGCAATGCATTGTGAATTGCACGATTTGGTGTTCAATTTGGACAACAAACTGCCGCACATAAGCGAACACATGTCTTCGATCAAAATCAGCGACTCGTTGCGAATCTCATCGTTAATTTCCAGTTCGTAATTTGTGTGGTTGTGGGAGCTCTATGTAAAACATCATTAACCATGTCATGGAACATTTTCGACGGTGCATCCCAGGTATAATGGCGTTTCAGAGTATAAAAGTGTTCTGGCAAATGAATCACTCTGGCAGATGTTGAAAAAACTGCAATGTCGTGGTAAGTTGTCAACTGGCTCTATGGGCTGCGTTTGCTTCCGTGAAGTAGACACGTTGTCTATTTTCTAAGTGGACAGCCAAAAAACAACATTCAGGTAGCGTTCGTGAATCGGGAATGAGAAAATCCGCCATATCGCCTCTACTACTCACGCAACGGCCCAATTGATATCACGTCACTTTGTCGTTAGCATCTGGAATTCCAACAACTGCCATATCGCGGCCCTTGTTCATGTATTTGCAAACGAACTTAAATGAATTGGCCAAGTATCAAGTGCTGAAATTACGCAATGTCAACGTCATCTACATTCTACGTCAAGGATAACTCGATCAAAACAAAAAAACTAATATTATGTATTGAGAATCTATCATTTTTGAAGTTTTCATTGTTCTCATAATTTTTACCAACTTTCTCTTCTTATAAATGTTCCTTGAGCGTAGCCGGACAGGACAAAACAAAAGCAACATAAATCGGACGATCCGTTCTCGAGTTATGCGCGGTCTTACGTATGCCACTCTGTTTTATATATATAGATTGCATTTTGAGTCGGTAAAGTAGATCGGTCTGATTTTCATGCAACCACCAGAGGGACGTTTCTTTTAATTTGTGACAACATAATCGTAGCTCTTTGAATTGTTTTCGTACAATGCACGGATGTACTTTCTGTGTCAACAAAGAGCATTTCTCTGCCAAATGAGCAAATGACTGAGCTCGACCCTCTCCGATTTGGATGAAACTTTGCACATGTCTTCGGAATTGGTGACGATGGATTTTCCGCCGGTTAAGGGAATTATTTGACTCAAGACAATTTTTTCAAAAGGGCGTATGTGTCTTGTCATGCGTATTTTTCAAAAAATCATAACTCGAAAACGTTGGTTGTAATAAAATTGCGTGTGAGAAGAAGTTGTAGTTAATTGATTTAACTATATGAAAAAAATATGTACACTGTAAAAAAAAAATTTTTCTTCAAAAAAATCAAAAATTGATTTTTAAATTAGCAAATCTGTCCAACGTACGATTTTTATAAAAAAAATTTCAAAAAGGCTTTGAGTCATAAGAAGAAGAATAGAAGTTGTTTTACGATGGAACAACTTAAGATAAAAAAGTTCTTAGAAGTAAGAAAAATTCATTTTTTTTCTTTTTGTTCTTGTTGTTTTTGCATAAATAACCATATTTTAATAATATATCACGATTTTTCTAGTAATTTTGAACAAAAATGCTCTTGGTGAGCAACATTCTATATGTCGTTTTCGAAATAATTTGAAATTAATGTCAAAAAAATGGCTTTTTCCATGAAAATATCCCTTTTTCAAATGTTAGTCGTGATTGTCCATCTGCAAAAGTATTGTTTTCAAATTGTACATAAATTTTTCTACAATATATCTTTTATTACCGAGAAAACTAGACAAACTGATACCTGATATTTATTGTAGGTAATACGACAAAATTTGCTGCTTTTACTTACAGTATATTATGAAAACCTTACCCGAAACAAAAATAATTAGTATTCATACAAGCGTACAAGCGTATTTTGTTCAGGTAGAAACATAATGTATTTAATTAGTTAAACTGTTTATACCAGTAAGAATACAATTGTTACGCCCATTTATACCTATTCATGCATTCCCTTTGGTGTTGACAGAAAATATAATTTACATGCACATTACCAATATTTCAAAAAAGTACCTAAAGTGCGTACCTAGTACGTATAAAAAGGATTACATTACAAAGTCATGACATCAGTTTAACAGTGTCTTTCATAAGTAGCGTAAAGTGTAAAACGATTTGCAATGGAACTCGAAACAAAGCATTGTTGTAAACCTTTTCGTGAAATCGGGAGACGGTGTTCGCCTAAACTTAGAAATTTAACTGACAAGTTAATTGAAAAACTTTTATCCATGCAGTGTACGGTCCATTTGGACACGCCATTAAGAATTTGTGATTCATGTCGGTTATAATCGTATCGTCGTAATCCTGTCGAAAGAGTGGAGCAACCAGAAAACGGTGGACATGACGAAGCACCAACCACATCACCGGAACGATTTGGAGGAAATACCATCGGCAGCTTCAATTACCTCGGCATCTTCTCAGGACAGTGACCTACCAGATTATTCCAGGATACACAACATTGAGTTATTCAATAATGGAATTGTTGTGTCTCCGATATCCATTAGAGAATTTAAAAACGATAAATACCGTCGGCAAAAATTTGCCGAAATTGTAGCAGGTATTAGAAAATATCTATTCAGCTTACCACCACAAGAAGAAGTCGAAGAGTTAGCTACATTGAAAACAAAGGTTGTGGAATATGATGAAATTATTTCCAAATTGAAAGAAAAATTCATAGAACCAGATTGTTTGAGAATAGATAAAATACGTATATTAACAGTTTTGCCTAATTCGTGGACGGTTCAGCAGACAACGAGCAAATTTTAAACAAACAAATAGGGTAACGGGATGTAATGTTAGCCTAGCTCCTTGATTCGGCCTATGTACCAAATATGTCATTATTTCTGCGATAATCAACAAAATCGTGTTGCTATCAGGATGACCGATCTATTTCAAAGTAATTGAGAAATTATTAATCAATTTATAATTGTACACTTTCGCGTAATTTTTGATTTCCTTGACTTTTCAGACACCATAACTTTACTGGTTAAGCTGAACAGATTATCTACACACTCTTCGAATGATCTAAATTTGCCGAAATTGAACCTTTAAACCGAATAATGCAGCCAAGATGTACAGAGAATAGTCACTCGTTATAAACTAGCAGGTCACATAGGTAAAATAACAATGATTTATCACGAAAACCATAGACCCAATGTTAGGGACATATTTTGTTTCTAGGTTCCCAATTATGGCCTGTTTAATGGAAAGCGTAGTAAAAATTTTGTTATTGGTAACATTTACAATGCAAATGTCTGAGTTTTGGTTGAATATTTTTCAAATGGCTTATCTTAACACAAACTAAAGGAACAAAATGCTGATACCCCAGCTCACCCAGTTTGTAACCAGGATCAGTTGGAATTAATTGTTGCGAGTTAAAAAAAAAAAAAAAACCTTTCCCTGCTTAATCATATTCCTTCCACAATTATCCATGTATCCATTCTTTTTGCTCCCGTGATTATTCCACTCCTAAAAGTAATAAATCAACGCAAACCTCTCCTCTGAATTGTTCTTATTTTCCTTCATATATTATCCGTGCTTCCATCCCTTTGATTTCCATGTATCCATCCGTCCTAAAAGTCTAGCTGCTTACAATTATCATCGACAATCGTGTATTCATGCGTGTTGTCGGCAAAGGCCGAACTATGTGGATACGCTGCTGTTGTTGCTGTTGTTGCTATTGGTGATACTGCTACTGTCGCTGTTGCTGTTGTTACCGGTGTGTAGTGTTTACACTACATTGTGTTTGTTTTCGATAACGAGCGTTAATTTCAACAAACCTCCCAGTACATGACCACAATCGGAATAAGTACAGTTGTTAATGATGATCAATGTTATGTATGTATTAGTTTTTGTAATCTTAGTATTCTATTCCTTCCAAATAGTTAATCAAATTCATTTGCGATTGTACCTCTCATTCTATTTTATTGATGTCGGTTAGTGAAATAGGTCTTGCTCGTGCAAATAATGGTATAGCGGATATCCCGCGTGCTGTGATGAATGTAGCTCTCGATAGTGAGAAAATTAATTTGTGTCATATGAACGTTCAAAGTTTGTGTGCTCGTGGAATGAGCAAATTTGAAGAATTTAAAGATTTATTTGTTAACAGTAAAAAGGATGTGATCTGTGTGACTGAAACGTGGCTTAACGATTTGATATCAGACGATACTATTGCAGTTTCTGGCTATAACTTGCTTAGACATGATAGAATTTACAG
This sequence comes from Aedes japonicus, assembly GCA_034211315.2. Taxonomy (NCBI): domain Eukaryota; kingdom Metazoa; phylum Arthropoda; class Insecta; order Diptera; family Culicidae; genus Aedes; species Aedes japonicus. The sequence continues at coordinate 35,893 of JASCZW010009077.1, forward strand.
CCGTGGTGGAGGTATCTGTGTTTATTTCAAGCCAGATTTGAGTTGTAAAGTGATTTCGAGGTCCGATTTATTTGTTGATGTTGGTGATAGTAATCGTTCGGAATTTTTGTTGAGATTCAGACGATTCATGAAAAGTTCTTGATGGGTGTCTTTCACTGTCCGCCTAGAGTGGACTGTGCTGATGTTTTAAATTATAAATTATTTGAATTTTCGCTGCTTTATTCTAATGTTGTATTAATAGGCGATTTCAACACGGACCTAAGCAAAAGAAACAACAAAAGCATGCGTTTTTGCAATGTGATAGATAATTTTGGTTTTAGTTGCGTAAATCAAGAGCCAACTCATTTCTATCCTGGAGGTTGCTCTCGTATTGATTTGTTATTGACAAATAATGATGAGTTCGTCGTTAATTTCAATCAGGTAGCTGCGCCTGGCTTTTCTTAACATCATATTATATTTTCATCAATTAATGTTTCTCGTGCTTCTTCTAATCAACCTAAGTTCTATAGAGACTATGGACGAATTGACTACGAACTATTATTTAGCAGCCTGGATTCTATCAACTGGTCCGTGCTCTATAGTATGCAGGACTCTGATCTCGCAGTAGATTTCCTAAATTTGCGTTTGTTAGAGCTTTATGATACATTCGTTCCTGTGCGCACCTCCTCCTCCTCCTCTTACTCATCGGTTAATTTTCATTTTAGCAAAGAAATTCGTAATGCTATGATTTCGAGGCATATTGCATACAGTCAATGGACTAGCAGTAGAAGCGATTTTGATCATACGCAGTACAAACGGTTGCGTAACCGTGTAAATCATTTAATAAACAGAGCAAAAGCAGATTACATTTCCTCAGCGTTACGTTCCAATTATTATAGCAAGCAACTGTGGGCGAAACTTAGACAGCTCAATATTGCTAAATCTACTGATAGTCAAGTGCAGGTCTCCAATTCTAGTGATGAAATAAACATTTTTTTCAGTAACAATTTTACGTGTGACCTTGAATTGCCACCGATTCCTCCAGCTAATCCAAATGGTTTCAGATTTCTTCCATGCAACGAGTTAGAAGTCGCTAAAGTAATTGAATCTTTTACATCAAACGCTATTGGGCTAGATGGTATCCCGTTGAAATTTATCAAATTAATTTTACCCTACATAATTACTCCAATTACATATGTTTTCAACTTAATCTTTTTGACTTCTAAATTTCCCCGATCATGGAAAGCATCGAAGGTTATTCCAATACCCAAAAACCTAGAAATAATGCATTGAACAACCTGCGTCCGATTAGCATACTCTGTTCATTGTCCAAAGCTTTCGAAAAGATTGCTAAAACACAAATGCAAGAGTTTATTAACTCCTTTAACCTGCTTACTCCGTATCAATCAGGCTTGAGAGCTGGTCATAGCACAACTTCAGCATTGTTGAAGGTGCATGATGACGTCCATGAATATGTGGACAAAAAAGGCGTAGCTTTTCTGCTTCTCATAGATTTTTCTAAAGCTTTTGATAGAGTGTCTCACACCAAATTATTGAGAAAACTTTCAAACCAGTTTTTATTTTCTCGGGAGGCAGTTTACCTTATTGAGTCATACCTCAGTCATCGCACTCAAGTTGTTGAAACTCAAGGAACTCTGTCAAGATCGGTCAACATTCTATCAGGTGTACCACAAGGGTCAGTGCTTGGGCCATTGCTTTTCTCATTATTTATAAATGATTTGCCAACTGTTCTCAAATATTGTATGATACACATATTTGCTGATGACGTTCAGCTATACTTTTGCTCTCTCGATACTGCTGTTGATGAGATGACTCGGCTAATAAACTCTGATCTTGAAAATATCTGTCGGTGGTCAGAACGAAACCTGCTCCCTATAAATGCTTCAAAAAAAAAAGTATATTTATGAGTAGACGTCGGAGACCCTCTTGATTGCCAAATATACTCTTCAATCAAGAAGTCTTAGAATATGTCGAGAAGGTTGCCAATCTGGGAGTAATTTTTCAAGATAATCTAGAATGGGATGCTTCAGCATTAATTCGCAGTGCTCAAAAATCTATGCTGGCCTACGCCACTTGAGACTTACAGCTAGCATGCTGCCTGTTCCGGTCAAAATAAGATTATTTAAATCTCTTTTACTTCCCCATTTCACTTACGGCTTGGAATTAACATCAAATGCCTCTGTAGCTGCTTTTGATAGATTGAGGATTGCGGTTAATGGGTGTGTCCGTTGGATTTTCAATACTAGTCGATTTTCACGAGTTTCTCATCTTCATCGTCAGTTACTTGGATGCTCTTTTCATGACTTTCTTAAAATGCGATACATTTCTACTGTGTTTAGAATAATACACAATGGTCCCAGTTATTTGTTTGAAAAACTCAGAACTTTTAGAGGCACACAAACCAGAAGTTTTGTTTTGCCACACTTTAATACTTCTCATTATAGGAACACATTTTTTGTGCGAGCAATTATTCTGTGGAATCAGCTTCCAGCTGAATTAAAAAACATTCATTCACGCAGACGGTTCAATCGCGAATGTATAGATTGGCTAGAAGGAAGGAATTAGATAAGTTATAAGGAAAAAAGTTAATCAAATAATCTAGATCTAAACTTTAAGATGTGGTCGTATAAAATCCGATTGTAGAATTTTAGAAGGAGAAGTCCTTACTCTACAAGTATATTTTGAATAAATAAATAAATAAATAAATAAATAAATAAAATCTGTGTAGAGTGAATTATAATGTTTTAATTGCCGAATTACCGCTTAATCATATTTTAAAATCACTTAAGTGTTTTTTAGCAATTAAAGTATAGTTTGATTTATAAAATTGTTTGTTGGGTAGAGCGAATACAGCTGGGAACGCCTTGAAACTGAAAATCACAAAAAAATCAAAAAAATCGTACATAGCCAACATTTAATAACAAATCTTTCGAATGGGACGAACTTGCATCCGTGATTAGACCCAATTTGATGACTATAGACCAACATTACATCCATATCTCTCGAAAGCTTCTGACTTTATAAAATGAGTTGTGTAACTTTTCCTGATACATACTACCAGATGGTTTATTAAACATATCTTAGCAAGTGTATAGTTGGTTAAATTTTGCTTCGAGCTCATATATTTTATGAGTTATGATAAAAAATGTAATCGATTGTTGCATACTAGGCTGAGTCAAGGGACACATACCCTGCATTACAAGCAAAAGAATTGGCAGCCGAAAATGGAGTATTGGCTACCCCCAACGACAGATCGGGGAATCGTTTGAATCCGGATATAAAGAATCAAGTGATACAATTTTTTGACGAGGACGTCATCAGCAGAGCCATGCTGGGACAAAGAGATTATGTCTCTGTAAACACTAATGGTAAGCGTCAACAAATTCAAAAACGGTTATTACTTTCATCACTTAGAGAAACTTTCACTTGATTTAAAGAAGTCAGTGATCATAAAATTGGATTTAGTACTTTTGCAGCATTACGACCAAAACATTGTAATTTGCTAAATGCTTCAGGTTCTCACAACGTTTGTGTTTGCGCAATTCACGAAAATATTGATTTAATGCTTCACAGTTTAAAAAAATATTCATTCAACACTGATTATAATCAACATTTTGAGAAGTTATTGTGTAATTCATCATCAAGATCAAAATATTGTTACCTCCGTGAATGCGAAAATTGTCCCAAGCTGTCAGAATTTGAGATAAGATTTTTAAATGAACTTGAGAAACATAACTTGTCTGAGATATCGATTTGTTCGAGATTGTTCGAACAATGGATTACAACTGATAGATGTAATTTAGAAACGCTATTAAAACCTGTCGATGAATTTGTTGAATATTTTAGCGAGAAATTAGAAAAACTATTAACTCATGATTATATAAAAACAAAGCAATTTAAATTTTTAAAAAGATACAAAGTCTTCATTAAAAGAAGGAGAAGTAGTTGTTATTTGCGATTTTGCAGAGAATTATTCATTTGTACTTCAGGATGCTGTTCAAAGTCATCATTGGAGCAATGATCAGGCTACAATTCATCCGTTTGTTATTTATTATATGGAGTCAGGAATGCTTAAAAATCTAAGTTTTGTTGTAATATCAGAAGTTCTAAGACATGATACAATTGCGGTACAAGTATTTATTTCTAAATTAATATCGTATATAAATCAACTAATGAATCTAAAAAAGGCCATTTTTATGTCTGATGGGGCTGCTTCCCGATACAAAAATAGAAAAATTTTTGCAAGCCTCTGCAAGTTTAAAGAGAAATACAACATTGATTCTGAGTGGCATTTTTTCGCAACTTCACATGGTAAGGGACCATGTGATGCAATTGGCGGCACATTAAAACGAATGGTAACAAGAGCAAGCTTGGCCAAACAACATGAACATGCAATAACAAGTGCGAAAACTTTGTATGATTGGGCTATTAAGAGAAATCAAGAAAATTTCACAAAAATATCATTTTGCTATGTTTCACAAGAAGAATATGAAGAGGGAGCTGCAGAATGGGGTCGTAGTTATCAGAAAACAAAACTGATTCCTGGTACATAGAAATATCATTCCTTCATTCCAGTTGCAGATAACAAAATCGCTGCGAAAATATTTTAAACTGACGAAATACTGAGTTAATAGGAATGTTAGGAAATAGTGTTTGTAAAAATGTAAATACAATTTTTTTTAAATAGTAGAAAAAATAAATAAATCATGTATGAACAAAATTTCTGTTTGGTAATTAAGGTTCGTTAATTTCGTTAATTAAGAAGATGTTCAATCTTCTTGGTGTCAAAAGGAACGTTGTTGAAAATTTTATGTACAATTTGAAAAAAATACTTTTGCAGATGGACAATCACGACTAACTTATGAAAAAGGGATATTTTCATAGAAAAAGCCATTTTTCGTCATTACTTTCAAATTATCTCGAAAACGGGTACATAAAGAATGTTGCTCATCAAGAGCATTTTTATTTAAAATCACTAGAAGAATTGTATAATATTATTAAAATATGGTTATTTATGCAAAAACAACAATTTTATTACAACCAACGGTTTTCGAGTTATGATTTTTTGAAAAATACGCATGACGAAACACATACGCCCTTTTTAAAAAAAATGTCTGAGTCAAAAAATTCCCTTAACCCGCGGAAAATCCATCATCACCAAATCCGAAGACATGTGCAAAGTTTCATCCAAATCGGAGAGGGTCGTGCAAGATTTTGACTTTTCCCGGCTGATTTCATCTGGAAACGCTCCAAAAGCTTCGTGCTTTTGACTATTGCGCGTGTGTGTTAATTACGAATATATCTTCATGAACAGTACAAATCCGTTTCGTTGCAGAAAACAACAAATGGATTTGTGAGTATTACCTTTGATTTTGTAGTATGAACTAAAATTAACTTTCAGTGTATGAGTCCAAAATTAATACCAAAACATTTATTACCCAACCGTTGTTTTCGACGTTTACATTTCTCAACATCTCCGCGCTTTTTCTTTTCTTTCTTCATCTTTTTAGCATTTCAAGCTTATTGCTTTCACAATTCGCTTATTGCCTGCTTGCAATTTAGTGTTCTAAATGCACTTTCACAGTTATTATTTGAAAGCTTTCGATGCCAGGTATCAAAATTCATGACATTTCTCCAGTAGGCTGTTTTAGGAGGTTCGATGATTTGTCCCTCGAACTGGTCTTTCCAGAACAGGTTCCTCGTGGGTCTCGAGCATGACACGAACATTTTTGAAGGAAACCTTGACACATGTGGTTATCAAAATTCCATGGCAGAATATAGTATACTTCTCAACGTTTAGTGGCCCAGCTTTCATTCATGGCCACTCGAGGCCTCACGGCAGCAACCTGTTTCAAGATGACCGTTCCGAGTGACTAAATTATCAGATGGCCACACAACGTTGTGAAATAGTTTTCTGGTTAAATTTCAGAGAATTTTGAAGGTCATTATTGCCAGAGATTCCTTCTAGCAAACTGGACATGGCCACTCGCGCCCACGGGAACTTGTTTCGATTCACGGGTCCAAGGACAAATCATCAGATTGCCACAAAACGTTGAGAAATATCCTACTGAAGAAATTTCATGAATTTTGATACCCATATTGACATTGTTTTCTACTGAAAATGTTCATGGCCAATCGAGGCTCCACAAGAACCTGTTTCGGATTGACCGGTCCGATGACAAATCATCAGATAGCCACAAAAGGTGGAGAAATATCCTACTGGAGAAATTTTATGAATTTTGATACCCATATTGCCCGGTTTTCTTTCTAAATATGTTTATGGCCACTCTAGGCCCCACGAGAACATGTTACAGAATGGCCGTTCCAGGAACAAGTTGACATATGGCCCACAATAGGATAGAAATAGTTTCTAGATTATTCCAAACATCTTCTGATGCACATTCCTGCAAATTCAATAGATGTTCGATATTGTGTCTCCGTACCGGAACACTGCCTTGGAAATCTGGATTTACAGGAATCAGATGAATTCAAAAGGCCATTGCCGATAATTTCCCTGAAGCAAATGATTTTTTTAATCTAATGGTGCAAAAAGAATTAAAATCGGTCAATAATTGGCCGAGTTATAATCATTTAAATTTGGCGGGTACCCGGCTACCCTGTCGATCACTTAAGGGGTAAAAAAATCTAAGTCACCCCCCTTTGGCCCCCCTTGCAAGTTGCTACTATACAAAATGTTTTTATGCAGAAAGTTGCCTTCCAATTATTATTAATATGTCACTGAATTTCAGCTTCCTGGTTTAAAATAAGGGTTAACATTGCATTGGAGGGTGTGATTCGCAGAGCTGGAGTAGACACTAGTGGCACGATCTTCAGGAAGTCTGTCCAACTGTTTGGCCGACGACGTTAATATCGTAGCACGTAACTTTGAGACGATGGCGGAAACGTACATCAGACTTCAGGCTGAAGCTGGTAGGATTGAAGTTTTGATTAATGCGTCGAAAACAAAATACATGAAGCGAAGAGACTGACGAGAAGACCATGTTAGCCTCCTACCACGAGTTCAGAACGATGGAAATTAGTAGACGAATTCATGTATCTGGGTTCATTGGTGACCGCCGATAAAGACACCAGCAGAGAAATACAAAGGCGCATTATGATCGTGCCTACTTTGGACTCTGAAGGACGCTAAGATCGAACAAAATTCGCCGAACTACAAAGCTGACCAGCTACAAGACATCAATTAGACCGGTAGTTCTCTACGGCCACGAAACATGAGTATTGCTGGTGGTGGACCAATGCGCCTTTAGTGTGGAGTGCAGATGGTAGACGGAACGTGGAGGACGAGAATTGCTGGGAAAACTCCCCATCGTACACATCGCTAAAATCGGTCGACAACGATGGGCTGGGCATATCGAAATAATGACTAAAAAGGTAAAATGATACTCGAAAACGAATCGACGGGTACAAGAAGAAAAGGCGCGGCAACGAGCAAGGTGGATTGATTTAGAAGAAGAAGGCAACCTGTGGACCCTCCGCAGATAGCGAGGCTGGCGGAGTAAAACTATGTCCATCTAGAATATACATAAGTTTAATACATCAAAACAAAGGTAATCCACTGTACTTCAAGGAAAAAAATATCAATGCAAATCATTTTTCTTCGTTTTTAATGAAAATTCGCTTTTCTTCTTTATTCCTCCCATCAAACGCTCCACACCTCCTGAGTCAACTTCCTTGGCACATTTGTTCTACATTTTGGTCATCTGAGTCGCGTCCCGAGCCATTTTTCCACTTTTCTTAAGCTGCCGCTTCATTATTGCCCAAAATCTGTCGATGGGCCGGAACTGCGGGCAGTTGGGTGGATTTATGTTTTTATCGATGAAATCTACGTTATTCTCGCGGTACCCGGCTGTAGTGGCAACTCGCCAAATCTTATTCATCACGAACACTTTGGTCATTGCTCCGCAGCTGCATATCCCTTGCCAAATCATCAGTTTTAGGCAAATTTGTCCATAAAAGCAAACTTAAAATTCGAAGGAACATCTCCTCGTGTCCTCGCCATGTAGAATTTTTGGTCAGGAAGCTGCCCGAAATCCATTTTGACGTAGGTTTCATCGGTACTTCGTCAAAACCTGCTGGTACAAGTTCCAAACCCGAGTTTTGATGTCGAAACTTTGTTTCAACGTTCTGTTTGGTTGCTTGCTGCCTCGATAAGAACGATATCCTGCTCTCAAACGAATTCTTCGAATTTTTGAGCGATTTCATTATCTGAAGTTTGCTCTGACAGTTCTCAACACTGTACGACTCACTGCACGAAACACCGTGAAATTTATACCACTGAAAGTAGGCGCCTAGGTAAACTAACCGTTGTAAAATAATTCTTGCGGCGGTCAGTTTCCGTCCTGATGCAATTCCGGATTCTAACTGGACAGAACTTTACAGCCATGGACCGAATACAATGGATACAACTTCTGTGTACAGCAGAGGCCACACCGGCCTTGGTCTGATTGGTAAGGTAGGTATGTATAGATAGGGATAAGCTTCTGGATACGAATTCTAGAGGGTTTGAGCTGTTTAGTGGAATACCTGTAACTAGAAATTAGAAGAAAAATTAGTATTTTCCATTTGATTCCAACTACAACTGCCTACTGCTTATCTTGACAGATACGAATATTTCGTCTACAATGTGCAGACTTCTTCAGTGGCTCGTACTAGTAAGTCGAGTTAGTAGTACACGACACTGAAGAAGTCTACACATTGTAGACGAAATACTGCGCATCTGTCAAGATAAGCAAAGGTATTAAATGGAAAATACTAATTTTTCTTCTAATTTCTAGTTTCTGGATAAGATTAAATTTTCTAAGACTACGGAACCAGATCATGGTCCGTAAACCGTTCAGCCCCGTTTATATATTCAATTTTTGAGTTTGTATGACATATTTTCCGAAGAACACTCCTATAATATTCACATTGAAGAGAATACACATGTTTTTAGTTAAAATTACCCTTAATTTTGGAGTGATAAGTTCTATTTAAATACTTTGAAGAGCAAAGATGTGCGCTATTATGTCTTCTAAAATTTGAAAATCACTTGTTCTCAAAATGAGAATAAAAAAAGTTATGATAAAAAAACTCAAATTTTAGAGACACCTTGATTTAAAGCAGAAAAATAACTCTATCATGGTCGAATGAAGAGCTAAAAAAATGGGATCTTGAGCAGAGTTGCTTGAAGTTATATTGCCTACAAAATTGCCTTTGGCATCACTCTTTTATTGTATTTCGTTCAAAAGTTAGCAACAGCGCCGCCCTAGCGGTAATGTTTGGAACTTGTTTAGGTAGAACTTTGTAGAAGGTTCGGAAACGTAA